>JARFOD010104789.1:0-16103 GCA_031763545.1 Mopalia muscosa
GTGAAATCTCGTGCGGTGCCGTGAGGAGCCGAAAATATTTACTACATAAATACTAGGCAAGTCTCGTGAAATCTCGTGAGGAGCCGTGGGGTGCCGTGAGGAGCCGTGGGGAGCCGTGGGGAGCCATCACTACTATTTATGTAGTGAGGAGCCGCCTCACCTCCTCCTCACGAATGCGACCCGAGTTGCTCTGACTATACTACTAAAGTCCAAATGTAAAATGTATATAGCTCTATTAGAAAGTTAAAGAGTATAATTCAACACAAGAAATGATACCCGTTTAACCTATACTCATTTTATTGCAGAAAGTAGCATCGCTTCACTTCATCAAATGTGTAATTAATAGTTCACCATACATTGTACTTATAATAGCACCAACAATAAGGGGGCTTTCAGTGGAAAGCAAACAATCCTACAAAAAATGAAATTGCGGTTTGTTTACTAATTTGTTAAATTTATATTGTTAAGATCCCTGGACGTTGATGTATATTTCATAGCTAAATCTTACCGAGTTATCTCCCATTTCAGACGGGTAGTAAGAAATCTCGGATTAGTTCAGTGTCCGTGACCAAAACCAGGCCCACTGAGAGAGCGGCCCGGTGTCAGCCCCTAATTTCAAGCCCTGCAGTCGAAAATTATACACAAATACGTAATAAATATTACCAACGTTTTGGTGAGCAAAAATGAATATTTTGAAATGTTAATAATAAATTTGAATATCGTGAAAGTAACGCAGTTAATTTGAAATAATTTTATACATCATTTATTTTTAATGTAGAAAAGTTAGGGTAATGTGGTTAAAAATAACTTCTTTGATCTAATTTTATACTAATTGTATGGTTTAATTAAAATAATAACAGGGGTATTGTTTTGTTATTTTGATTACACCGCTGTCTGTTAGCAACTGGATATATCAATAGCATAATCTTGCTACGTAAAATGTATACATAAGTTTCGATACGTAAATTTAGATATATATGGAATGAGCCGGGAGACAAAACATGTAGTATCATTAACGCTATAGATCTAGAATTATCATTACGGAATAATCATAAAACTTTTTTTTTTTAATTCAAAAAGTTACAGACATGTTATGTGTGTTCCTGGCATGATGTTTTTACATCTTCTATGTCAGCTTTAATGTGACGCGCTTAAGTTTTGTAAAACAAAGTACTAGAAACATACTTATGAAAATTCAATAGATGTTGACTGAACAGAATGTGTGAGTGTGCCTCCAGAGCAAGACATCTAAACAAGAGAATGGATTCACAAAGACGACTGCCGGCTGACAGTCTCGCATCTGCCCCGCATCTGACCACAATGAAAGCGATGAACGTTCGTAACCCCATCGCTTTATATAAATTGTTTGTGTAAGCCAGGTGGGCATACTGTTAATTAGCTACGCCACTTGAGTCGTCCTTACATTTAGAAATAAGCGAACGATACTATGATTCTGTGCTTCATTTTCCAATATATAGGCTAAACATTATATGGCATAGCCTTGACTTACGCCATCTCGTTTTCTTTCCCGAACTCAGGAGTAGGCCTACATGTGCATGTAACGCGTTTGGTGCATTGAACACACCGGTGAATATTCAACGAACAGGTGTTTTTTGCCATATTGGCGAGGTATATTTTAAGAGGCCATATGGATTCAGTATTTATTATTATTTGCTACTCGGAGGCAGGCCTTATTTCATGATGTCACTCTCGGGCCAGTCTACTTTCAAATTGAGGCGGTGAAAAAAAATGGAAGTTATACACAACGCAAACTCACTCAGTTTGTTTGAAATTGTGGTTTTAAGGCGGCTTCCTGGATACGGATCTCTATTGACTGCATATCTATAAGATACGTATAAGCATCGAACAGAAAATCGTCTCTTTACCTGACAACTCCTAGAGCCAACATCTAAAATATGGCTATTTCCCACTCCCATGGACTATGGGACTTCGATTTGGTGAATTGATTTAGAAGAATGCGACAAAGGCCATTGTTTTGTTCGGCAGAATGACAAACCGCTCAGGCATGAATAAAAACAATGAACTGTTTAAACGCTTGGTAAGTCACGAGTAACGGCAAATAACGTAATAAAAACCTCTGGGCATAAATCAAGTATCGACTTGACGACTCAGAACAATAATTTTACGTTTAACTTTCATCATACTGATAAATAAGTTTCTATGTAGTCATGTTAAGGTCTTTCCTAAGGGGTCGTTTAAAACGTTCATTCACCACGGAGTTCTTAAACATGTCATGTGACGTAATATATTGGAGCGTCAGTCTGCATTGCATTATTTGCGCTTGGCGCATCCCCATTCTAAACGTTATTCGCGCACTTTAACACCTCGAGATTTCATGCGGAGATTCCAGCTCTAAGGTTTCACTGTGCCATCTTTTCGCTGATTATTCACTGTTTTTCGGTATTTTTATTAAAAGAAGTTTACAGCAAACTTTCGCGAAAAATTTTATTCACTATCAGGTGTGGGAATGAAATACTCCAATATTTGCCGAATCAAAATCTTCATAAATCTAAGAAAATAGAAATTTAAAAAACATAGTTCCTGACTCACATCATGTAAGAACAGTCCGAAGCGGATAAAGGCGAGTTTATTCTGCAATATTTTCTTCATTTTAGGTAACACTTTTTTAGTTTAAACAAATTCTAGTTCAGAAAATTTTGCAGGTTGAAACACATCCGGGAATCGAATGTGTCGACCCTCAGAATCAGGTACCAAATATCCAGCTTAACCTGCTTTAAAAAAAAAAAAAAATTGGTTTTAGTTTGTTTAATACCTGTTTGAATGGCTAACATCTTTTAATTTTTGTTTAATTAACACTCGCCCCTCGACTGGGTGTATAAATAGAACTTGACCTAGTGTTTAAAATATTTATACACGCGCATGTGAAAATCGTTAGAAAAAAAAAAAACATAAAGTGGTTATGTATCTGTATAGGCGAGTCCATTCGTTTAACAAGGGAATGCAACTGAAACTAAACTATATACATTTTTATCTCAAAAGGTCACATTTGATAATAACAGATATAGCTCAAACACGTGTTATTGTTTACAAAGTATATTCACTATATTGTGAAGTCAATTCACGCTGTGATGTGACGAGTATCTCTGCGCGAATAAAGCTGGTTTCCGAAATATCGGCAACCAGACAAGATGGCTCGATGATACCTTAGAGTTAAAAAGGCAAAACACTATATGGATGGCAACTTCTCATTTATTTTCGACATAACGTTTCAATGTGTATTGTGACATCATTCCCAAGCATATCAATGTCAGAATAGACATTGAAACATTGCGTCAAAAATAAATGAGAAGTTGCCATCCATATAGTGTTTTGCCTTTTTAGTTACTCAACTTCTCAATGCCATTTAAAGATTTGCCTTAGAGTTGTTATCTCCACAGGTAGGTCCGAGAATAATGTTTAGAATGGGCGCATCCCTATTAAAAAGCCGATTCAGGATAGAGATTAAAGGAAATTAGCAGCCTTAAAGTTTGTTTAGGTTTTTTACTATTTTTATTATTCTGATTTTATTAATATTATTTAAATGGGTGTATAATAAATATGTTATGTTATCGTATTGTTAGTGTATGGGCTCGCAAGCTCGCATCTTCCGGCAGCGTCATGACTCGTCCACACAGAAACATACAATCCTAAAACAAATGGATTAGCACCCACTTAAATAAAATGAATAAAAATAAAAATTACATACTTTTTCAAACTATCCAATTTAAGCTATAACCTCAGTTTTGCTTATGTCAATATAACATTGTATGGACGTTTGACACATTGTCCGCAGTCACCTATACACAAATTCCTAAACATTGTCAAAAAAATTGTGTGAGTGATAACGTCCCCAGGTGCTTCGGCAGTAGATATATATTTCTCCTGTCATGCAAAGGCGGACTGTCATTCTTAAGGCCTACAAACGCCTGTAAATCCAACATTCTGAGCAAAACAAACATTTTTGTAACCAAATTCCTATTATGATTAATGTTTTTTACTTGATTCATATACTCATCAAGTTTTGTTATACGTAGCCTTCGCTTTCGTTCCAGCAGAATACACCCCTTAAGGTCAATATTGTTCAGTTTTTTTGCTGAATAAATCCAGTGTTATTCTTTAAGGTACATCGTAACACGTACAGTGGCTAGTATAATATATCTTGTTTGTGTGGCATTTAGAAGCTGGTGAATTAGTAAGACATGACGACTGTTATGGATGTACAACTGTTATGGATGTACAATTATATTCAGAAGTTGTACATCCATAACAGTCGTCATGTCTTACTAGTATAATATAGTTAAAGTACATAAGCTAACATTTAATTAGAGCACATTTGTTTGCAATAAGGGAACATAGCTCTAGCATGACTATGAACATACGTTTTTAAAAGTTTAAATCTGGTTCTTATTGCCTATATACAAGTTTGAATGTACGACTGCTGGCTCGCGATCACAATAAAGTTTAAACACTAAAACATCTGTGCCTGGTAATAAATTGCGCTTTGTCTTGTATCTGATTACCGATTTTACCAGGCGTTGTTCTTTTATACGCGCAACAGATTCATCGTAACATGTACAGAGGCTGGTAATATAGTACATAAACGGGCATTTAATTATTGATTTAACATAATTTTTCATGAGATAAAACATCTGTAGCACTATTGACTGCAAACCATCCAACGATATTTAATACAAGTAACAGTTTATTTTATTTTTAACTGGTAGTTTGATTTGTTTTATAGCAAACACTTCAAATGTTTCCCATAATAATTTGAACCATTAAGAACTGTTAATTATTTCACCCGTCACGCTGTTATTAAGACTCAATGTGAGAGCATGAGCTTTGTGTGCTAAAAGGTTTGCTAATTTTTTTTAATGAAAACAGATTTTTTTTATATTAAAACAGCAAGCTTGAATTCTTTCCTAGTTGAAGGTATCTGAAGCCTTTATTAAAGGTTCAGGTGATATGCAGGCAGGTCGTCATTGGTAACCCTGATTATAGGAAGACGTGAAATGAGCTATGTGGAAGCATGGATTTGTATAGAAACCCGATGAGCCCACATACAAGGCTCTGAACACATGTACTTTAGCCACAAGACATCCAACAATATTAAAATAATTGTTTAGGTTATTAATTTATTATTTCAACTACACAGATATATTTGTTGGCAATAAGCGGACATAACTTCTGCATGAATATGAATATACGTTTTTAAAAGTTTTAATCCGGCCCTTACTGTCTATGTACAAGTTTGTATGTATAATTGCTGGCAGGTGATCACAATAAATTTAACTCTGAAACATATGTGCCAGGTAAGTAAATTGTGCTGTCTCGATCTGATTACCGATTTTACTGCGCGTCGTCTGCTACCCGCAACAGGGTCAAGTCTCATATTTAAAAGGCGTAATTTTGAAGCCTTTATGAGTCACTTGTAGTTAGTTGATGATTCACATTTATTGGAGAAGCTAATCCCCTTAAGAATCTCTAACCCCCCCTCAGCTAAAAATTTGCGATTTTTTTTTTATTGCATATTCCAAAAGTTGAGGTTGTGATCTTATCACAGAGGAGACCCGATAAAAAAAATTTAATTAGAAGTCCGTTAACTTTGATGATGAAATTGGACTACATTATTTACAACAGGGCTGTTTTGACAATCAATTAAATACCGGTAGCTACCTGGAGAGGATTAACTCTCTGACCAACGCGTATCAACGGTTTCCGTGTATTGTATAGTGAGCACCTATTCACTGGCGCCGCATGTGGTTGATTGGTGTAAGCCTGTTCAGAGATTGATCACAGCTTGAATTGAATTCAACTAGCATTTGACACGGTCAGCTATTGTCAATTTGATAGAAAAACGGGTATATTTCACAATATCTATGCATAATTATTTGCGAAACATACATAAAATGACTCAATTCGATATTATAAACAAATTGTGAAAAAACTACATTGAATTACTTCAAAGAATTGAGCATGAAAGAGGTAAAACTGTCGTAAAATAGATCAGAAATACGTTTTACCCATTTTCTCTGCTTTCATTTTTCAGTGTACCGTACTTGGGAAAATGCCTACTCCTCCGCTGTTTTTATACACTGTTTTTGCACACACTTCAAAAAACACACACTTCATCTTAACATATAAAACTAAAAAAACTGTCGTTCAGATTTTTTATATCTTTTTTCATTCTTAGATAAAGTTATAAGAAGTTGAAATTTCACTATTTTGACTCGTTATTTGGATTTTTTTTACCTTTAACCCAATATTGCAAGATTGGGCTTCACATACTGTATTATACGTTGATGTAAGATTGAGCAGTTGACATAAATAGTGTAAAAGAAGTAGCAATTTGAAAAAGAGGTAGCAAAAATGTACTTTTTATGCAAAATATAATTTACAAAAAATATTTTACTTATTATTGTTCTGCAGAAAAAGACGGTTCAGAATATATATATATATATACATGTGTTGCAAAATTCACAGTAGTTTTGAAGTAAAACAGCGAAATGTAAAAACACTCTGTAGGGGGGTTAGAGTATCCTTAACTCTAAAAGCACTAGGGCAACAGGAAGCTCTCATCCACAGCTTCTGACCTTTATGGGAACTTAACATGCAAATGTAGCAACAATGTTTGATTCTCATACTCATTTTACCCTGATTTTATTTTAGTGAATGTGGGTTCTAATGTTGAAGTATTTGGCCCAAATTAATGAATACAATGTTGTTGAATTGTCCAAAAATTAGACTCAACCAGGCATACTGGCCAGTGCTACAGTCTCCAGATTCAGAGAAATTCAGTGATCTGTTATCTCAACTGCTCAGTCAGAGTGCTCAGGGTTATTTTGTGTTACATTTATAGCCTATCTTATGTAATACAGGCATCATTATACATGTACTCAAATGTTTAATATACTTGGCACTGACATACTCAGCAATCAGGTTTTATGTACATCAAAGAGCTCATGTTTAAAGGCATCATTATACTCAAATTAATGATATAATAGGCACTGATATACTCAGCTATCAGATATTATAAACATCAAAAAAGTCATGTTTTCTTAAATTATTGCCTTGATATACTCATACATCTGATGTTATAGGCATCATTATACTCCCATTTCTGATATAAAAGGGACTGATATACTCAGCTGTGGGATATTATAGGCATCAAAAAAGTCATGTTTTCTTAAATTATTGCCTTGATATACTCAGACATCTGATGTTATAGGCATCATTATATATACTCAAACTTAGATATAATACCTTCAGGCGTAAAAAAACTAATGTTTTCTTATAATATTGCCTTGATATACTCAGCCCATTGGATGGTATTAGCATCATTATACATAGATATTCTGAGGTAATACACATTGATATACTCAGATTTCTTATATTATATGTATTGATGTACTCAGGTTTGTTGGGTTATTCAAGTGGGTTTGCAATACTCAGTATTATGGTGTATTTAGCAGTCAGTATACCAGAAGGTAAATGATGTCTGTTTGTATTTTTATATTCAATATTGATTCAAAATAAAAATATCTAACTTGACTAAGTTGTTTAACATATTTCTGTACTTAACTCATGATAGAAATATTGAACATCAGTACCCAAATTGTGATCGTCACTCGACAGGTGGTAGAACTACTACTTCTGAATGTGTTAGATGCTTGACCTGGGTGGTTTTTGATGGAGGCTGGAAGTTTCTAAGGAGTACTTCCTTGAGGCAGACAGCAGACTGTAACATGTTGTGATTACGGTCTATTAAGATGGGTTTCCCTAGTCAGTCATGCTGTGCCTGATGAAGCTGTCAAACTGTGAGTGATCCTGGGCCATGGTGAGAGGCTGGGGTCAGTATCTCAGGACTTGAGCTGTCGAATAGGGACTATTGGTCATTGACACAAAACTATTACATACAGAAGCTACTCTTTGGGCTATAGACCACATTTTTAAAACATAATTTTAATTTGACATTGGCAAAATGTGCTCTCCAACATGCCACAGATTTGAATCAATAAGAAATTAAATAAAAAATAATAATTTCTAGCCTGCAATGGAATTGGCTTTTGAATTTTGAACTGTATTTCCAAAGATGTGATATTTCATCAAATATGCATATACTGTTTGCGAGATTCAAGATGTGATGAGCCTTGTTTTGATTGACATTGTGACACTGACATTATATCATCAATCAAGGGTATTCCACTTTTTGATGCCACAGAAATCTTACAATGTTGTTATCTAATATTTTGGCAAACTACACCACATTCAGGGGCACTCTCTGGCTAAGAGCAGTTTATTTCAAAAGTAGAAATGGTGTCTTTACTTAGCACTGGAAGAAATTAGCTTTCCACATTATGGAAACACTTCAGATCTTGGTTATGCTAGTGTCAATTATTGTTGGAATACACCACTATCATATAGGTGAAATACTGTTGGAGTAAAACACCATTTAATCAATCAACATGTAAAGGTAAAACAAAATGTATTTCAGGATAATGACCTACTGTGTTAAACTCCATGTTGAAACTTATCCCAAACAATTGATCAATTTGTAAAATGCACTTATACACAAATAAAGAATCCCATAGCACTGAAACTTACCGTGATATATTATCCATGTATATAGGAATCTTTATTAGAAAACATGTACATGTACCTTTGTTGCATTGAAATCTTGTAATCACTCTGTTGAATTGGGGAATTAACAAACCATGTAAATATGATAATGTTACGTTCATGTCGTTTCTATAGATTGCCGTTTCCCTTTTTGATACTCCTTTGTTCGTGTAAGCTATCCTATGCCATTATTAAAGGTATCTCCATTCTCGCTTTCATCAGCTGTTCAAGTGAAAATAGAAATGGCTTAAAAAACCCAGCAAAGTAGGATTTAATTTTTAATGCATTCCTTCTGGCTCAAGTTTTTCTACCACCAGATTTATTTTGTTTTAAGTTGATTTGTTTACTTTCTTTGCAAGAGTGTTATCCTCTTTTTGTCTTTTTTTTTAATGATATTCATCTAGATGAATTTCTGGTGATAATGGGTGTCGTAATATGGTTTTACCATGTTTCTGCTTGGTTTCCCAGTTTCATTTAAGTGAAATGCTCTTGATTATCATAATAAACACAGTCATGACGTTAAAAAAATTTAAGCTAGCTTATAGCATATTTTTTTTTTCAAATGATTGTTTGACTGACTCTACTGATATTTCACCTATTCATCTTTAAAAAAAATCTAAAGTATAATCTACAAGTTGCTTTACAATCTACCAGTCTAATCTAGAGGCAAGCTGTCATGCCACGGTATTATATTATGTCTTCATTCATTGAGAATTAAAGGGCCTATACAGTTCTATAGTCATTTGAGGAAATCACCTTAACATGTACCACTGGTTTATAATCCTGATGAAGGAAAGGCTTCAGCCTATAATGCCTGAATAATGATTTAAAGTATTGCGTAAGTTGGCTGCTGTGAAAAGGGGACAGGGTTGCCTGGCGGATAAATTTAGCTCTTTGATATGGTGTCGTTCCTTTGTTAGGCAGTTGAATCTAGCTGCTATGATACCCTTCATTGTCGTTTTATTGTTGTGGTGTTTCTTTAAGTCAGCAAGACTTGAGCTTGTAGAGAGGGTAATATGATTACAAGGGTTGTTTTTCCAGATGCCATAACTATTGATATTTCAGTCACACATGCCACTTCGTTCACATCAACTTACCATATTCTGTTATAAGGAAAATACTATATCCATATCAACAAACTTAAATAACATGGGGTTTACATTGAAGTGTTAAAATAAATAAATAAAAGAGTTCAAAAATTTTAGTTTTAGGTTACAGTTTAAATATTTATGTAAAGTTCATGAATAAATGAGTATTTTGTAAGAAATGACTTTTCTTAAGTACACATATGCCTCATTTATAAATCAAAGCAACGTGCATGTCTTTGTTTACATTCAACCGTACAACCTATATGCACATATTATTGTAAAACAGTCATGAGCACATGTGCAGTATAATGGTTTAGATAGCTGATGGGACTGCATTAACATCGTGTAAAACAAAACATGAAGTTTTTGGCAAAGGTTAATGCTTAACATATTCCTAACCCTTCACCTAACAATTACTTGAACCTAAACCAAACCCAAGCCTTAAGTCTAGCTGTTAAAAAAGGCGTATACATGTATTACAGGACACTCTCAAACATGAGTGATGTTCAAAACAGTTATGCCGAAAAACATTACAAGCACTATATGTATAATAGGCATTGTGCCTGTTCACCAATCCATATCTTTAAGAAATAAATATTGTTTAAAGCAAGCACTATATGTGTTTTCTGTTAGTGTGAATCCTGAGAAGTTTGCGTGGTTGACAGCGCTCTCATTAAGAGACTCCTGTGGAATGACCACCAACGTACCAATATATTTCCTGGATTTTATGGAGGTAGCTTGAAGGAATCTCCCAAGAATTGAATGTATTTACTTGAGTTTTCACACCTGGGTCTTGATTGAGCTACAGAGTCACCTGTATTTTTCATAGTTATTTTGTCTCAACTTTATTTACTAAAACAATGATGCTAAAGTTACATTACATATACCAAACTGTTGGGGTTTTTTTTTTCAAAGAGTATTTGAAAACCTCATTCTGACAAACAAACTCATTAAAGCTGAATACTCCCTATTTTTTATTTAGAGAAATAATTTAGTCTTTTGTAAATTACCTTATATTATTATGAATAGCCTTATTCTTTGCCAAAATTTTGTTATATATATATTCATTAACTATTCTCTTTGACTGGTGAAAAGTAACTGACTTACCTATGATGTAAATAGATAAAATTATATTTATCTCACAATGGGACAAGAAGGTGTTTGACCAATGACAATTACTTGACATTGTAAGCTTCCCATTACTTGGCTTGTTCTAACTTTATGATGGCCCTAGGATTTGTTTTTGATCAATGGCTGGACACTGCATCTTTCGAAAAATAGTTTGTTTGGTTGTACACACTACACCCCATGAATTGTTCAGCTCATATATAGATCATTTTAACATACATATCTGAGAAAGAAATGCTTGATACAACTATATCTTGGTTTTCTTCTTAATGCAACTCAATAAATGCAATGAGATAAATACATTACGAAATATTTATACCTTTGATCATTAATTATTATTATGTTAACTAATCTGATACAGCTTGAGACAAAGTCTTAGCTCTAACAAAGTTTAGAATGATAGATAAATATTCTCCTTACCATTAGACCATCATCCTGCTCAAGCCTTCATTCCTAATTAATCCAGCTTGATGTGTCTTTAATCCCCTCTTGCTCCCAACATTTAATGGCTAAATCCAATATAGGTAGAGGATGAGCGAGCTGTCAGAAAGAAATGGCCTCAAGCAATCTGATGGTATTTAGAAAGATTGCATCTCAAAGCTGTTTGCAAATGCTTACAGTTGCAGTATTAAAGAGTGCAGTTTGACAGAAGCATGATATATGAAAAGCCGATTCCTTGTCCCCTAACTGAATCACTATATTCTTAATTACACACCATACTCTGGCAGCGATAAAGTATCATAAAAGATATTGACTCCTTTGGCCCGTCTTAATCCGGTGCCTTTCCGGACGACGTGAGATGCAGGCCTGCAGACTGCCAATAATTAGCCTTTAGGTCTGTATTGACAATGTGCAGGGAATGATCCGTGATGCTTCAATAGCCCATTGGTCAAATTTGGTGGATTTCTTGTTATTTGGACGGGGTCATTGCTTGCCGAAGTCAGCTGACCGCACAGTTGACCAGCCAAACAGCTAGCAGATTTCCATTGCAGCTCTATCTAAAATACATTCCTTATTGTAACTATAAACAGTATAACCTGTTCTTTTCACATGGAGAAATTATTTGTACGTGTACATTTATAGCCTCCATCAACATCTGTTGGTTTGGGGAATTGGTTTGATCAATGGTCTCATTATTCTCATTTTAGTGGCCCGTTTTTCTCACCAGGCACACTATGAAACTTCAGCAGAGCTTAAACTTAAGCCATTTTAGTAACGTTAATAATTAAGAACATGGAACTTCAGTGTGTCGTTCTGTATTTGTAGGACGTTATACTAGAGCATACCTACACTTTGTGAATACCAAAAAAAAAATTCCCCACACTCTTAGCCTGTGATACCATGTATTATTCAAGATCCTCCATGTTGATAAATGATTTTTACAATGATGGATCGTTGACTAAATGAAAGAATTTTAAAAAAGAAATCTTACAAACCTGTCAAATGGTGACCTGTATAAGATATTTCACTTATCCATGCAAAACACTGATGACATATAAAGAGGCAAAACTGATCATGTGCATAAAATATAATACATGGGGAAAATATTGTGTTTCTAGGTTGTCCGTGTATGGATCATGTTCAAAGTTCTTCATAAAGAATTTAATTACGTATTGGCAGAATCATTACATAAATGACATTTGGAGAAAGATTTACAGCATTATTCCTATTAGCAGAGTAATTAATTAAGGGTATTTAGAAGCTTATTGAATAACTATTAGCTGCTTCTCTTAGATAATATCCGGGACAATTTCATTTTGCTAATATCAAATTAGCTTAAACTGCCAAATCTCTTCCCATAATTACAATTGAAGCATGTATGTTTCCCATAAAAATTGGACATTAATCCAAATACTGAATACTGATTTATTCAGACATTTTTAGGTATTAAATGATAGTGGTTTTGTATATACCAGCCTGTCAATTTGACAATTTTTTAGTTTTATTTTTTATTTTTTCAAAAAATTTGAAGTTAAACCTATTGATTATGTTTGTTTCAATTCCATGCAGTGTACCAGCTTTCTCTGTGAAGGAAATCACCTTTAACAGCACTGTCAAAAACTGTGACAGAATAATATTATCACAAGATGCAATATAAAGACATCACAAATGGATTGCCTTCGTGGTGCCCCTTTGCTCTGAGAGCACAAGGGCAAAGTGAAGCTTCCACCTGCAATAATTTGTAAAATGATCAGTATTACCTGGGTTATAAACCAAGGAAATTTTATCTGACCCAGAAGTACAGTAAATGTTGGAGGATAGATTTTTCACAATGGAGACTCCTGGTCTCGTCTTGGCCATGGATCCTCTATGCTTCGCTTAATATCTGTCAACTATAAATTGTACATAGACTAATGATAAATTAAACTGCTACATCAAAGTTGAAACATAGATGATATCTTTTTCTCAGGATGCTTTTCTACCAAATGTCCAGATTATTTGTATTCGGTAAAATAAATAGATTTTTAGTTATCACATGTGCCAGCCTCTGTGTCAATGCATGGACTTTAGTATTTGTATTGATGGAGAATAATTATCACATCATTAAGTAGAATGCACTTTCAAGGAGACTTTAATATATATTGTACAGATAGTTGGTTGAAGCTATGGAAGTAATTTTTTCTTAGCATTTACTTTCTCAAGTGAACGTTCTTTTAATCTAGCTGTGTCACATTGTGTCTGTTTGCTATCCCAGAGCGCTGTAAGCTGTGTCGCTGGGGAATCTTTCTCTCCTTATTCACTCTACAATTAATCAAACAACCGTCATTTGAGCTTGTCTTTCGTTTGCTGAGCTCCTCATTGGCAAGCTACTGGATGATCATCAACCATATTTCTTGTCGCCATTGACATTTTTATCTAGGAGCGCAGTGCTTTAACCTTGCAGAAAATGAGAACAAATTAAACGTGAAATTCTGATTAACAACTCGAGAAGATGGTGATTTCTCTAACTGAACAAGATTCAGCCCACTTTTCCAGAACGACGAGCATCTGTTTGTCTGGCATGTCTCCGTCAACCTAATAGACCCATTTTTTTCACATGGTAACATGACAAATTTGATTCATAGCCTTATTTTAGGCACTATTTTTGTCTTGGCATAATACAATTCTCATCTCCTTCAGCGTGGCTCGAGTTCTCATCAGACCGAATTATCACCAACATGTGTGTATCTTTGTTCATGAATGTACCATGGCAGTCTTTCCATTCCGTTGAATTGTATTGAATTTTTTTTGACACAATATAAAGATTTTACCAAATAAATTAATTCTCTTCCATTTGTCAGAAGGAAAGAGATTGTAATTATGTCTGTAATTGTAAAGTTAATTTACCAAATACTTTTCATGATACAAAAGTGTTTGTGATGTCATTGCTCATTTGACCAGAAGAAGAATTATACATTTTCCACACGTGATTCTGCGCACATGTACACCATAACAATTAAAATATAGATACAAAACAAAGTAATAGAAAAGAGTAGATTTCATAGACTACATGTACCATATCTAGATATTATTAAGGGGACAGATTCCAGTTTTACCCGCTTGCCACTCCTACAATAGCTAAGCTTCTATTGGAAGCAAATTATATATTCTATGACCATTTACAAAATGCTTTCTCCATCAGATTGCATTCTTTAAATTTAAAAAAATCATTTTGCTTTTAATGAGGAAGAATAATCAGTTAGTTTAAAAAATCTTTTTATTAAATAAATAGTTGGGTTAGGTGATTTTTCGCCATTTTCCATCTATCATATCAAATAAATAGGTATATGTTACTTTGAAATGAAGCTTTTAGACTGAAGTTCCCCTAAATAATGTTAACACCACATGGGTTTCCCACCAATCAGAGGAAACACATGTACAGCTTTGTGATTGAGTTCGGTGAAGTCACAGACAGTCACATAATTTATCTATGGTGATAATTATGAGCTTTATCAGTGAGCTTTTTAGTCTAATATTATCAGCCAAGTTTAATGTCTTTGACCTGCAATATTACTATTTTTGGACAAGTCTCTAGTTTCCTTATTGTCTCTATGCTTAATCACCAGACACAAATTTCCCTATTGTCTAGCTTGATGTTCTAGGAGGAGAGCTGAGTTTCCCTGTTCCTGCCAGTCAGGATATGACTCATTATGGCATACATTGAACTTCTATTGTCACTCTATAAACCTTTCCAACTCCAATCTGAAAGCAATAATACTACGTGTCCTTTTCTAGAGAAAAATAAAGACATAGTCCTGCAGTGATTACCTCTGTACTCCTAAAGTGGTTTATTTTCACCGTCAGCGTGCTAATAACTGGCAGATTTGCAGACCTGGAATCTATTTAAGAAGAACACAGGGGAATGCGCCAACAAATCCTCTATGAGTTTGTCTCCAAGCACGTTTAGTTCACTACAGTGAATGGTTTATTTGGAAGAATGCTTCTTAAAATTTATGCTAAATGTATATGATCTATTCCTCTTGTTTGTATTGTGGGGTCTGCATGTACAGTATTGTATTGAAACAATGAAGTATTTAAACCCACCATATTTTAAATGTCTTACAGTGCCCTGTCAATAAAATAGCTTTTGTCCTTAAAAGTTATTTTGTTAAGTATAGTGGTATTTTTTTTATTTTATTTTTTTACCTGCCAGGCTTTTAAAACATTTGCACAATTTTTGAGTAAAATGCTACATTGTATCATGGCAACCATGCAGCAGACAGTAGATGGTGTCTTGAAGCCAAATATATAAATCAATACATATAATTGGTAAATGCTGTTCAAATTCCAATGCTTTCAGAAATTAGTCATTAACAAAGGCAATCCTCTAAAACAAGTAATCCTTTGGGGTTGAAAATAATCTGCTTAAGTCCTAACAGGTCTTAATAAAAGTGATGCGAGTTTAAGACCAGAACCCAATGAGTTAGTAATTAATACAGATTCATGTTTTTTTCCTTAAAAACGGACATTAAACAGGTACATTAAAATATAATATGTTCTTTATTCTGTGTTTACATACATTTATGGGTCCATAGACATGTTAGACATTATTGTTCTTAAAATGTTAGAAGAAATCACAGTTCAGGGATGGAAACGAGAGGTTCTCTGCTCAGATCCACCCTTTGCTAATTAGGAATATTTTCCTCGGCAAAAAAATTGCTGAGGAAAAAATTAAATATCCTCAGCAATGTTTACTTCACCTCGGCAATTATTTTAGAAACTATGAACAGGTCAAGACTTAAATTCTAAGGAACAGAACTTTTATTT
>JARFOD010104800.1:0-16102 GCA_031763545.1 Mopalia muscosa
AGACACCACAAACAGATCGGCTTCCTGTTCCCCTTTAGCTCCGAGAGCACCAGGGCAACATGAAGCTCCCTCCAACCACCCACCGACTGGAAGAATTTGCAGCTAACTTTTCCTTTATCCTGGAACTATATAGATTGTAGGGGATAGCCGGAAGTGGAGTGAATCAGGTGAAATATCTCAGTTTGCATGACGGGGATTAAGGTCCAATATCGAATATAACTATATGTGTAATTATATAAATACGGAGAGAATAAAATAACAGTAGGGTTCCAACAAAATCAAATCTATGACGTTAAATAACAGACCATCACCTACTGAGCTGCAAATCTAATGTCGACGTTACTGGCACATCATGCCAATGCATTTTTACTGAATATTCACACTTGGGTTCTTATGCGAAACTGTCTGGATACATACGTAGAATCTCTTCACAGTAAAAAAAAATTCGCTTTAAAATAACGACGAAAACGCTGGCAGCAGTGGTTGCCAAACTTTCGTCTTTATTTTACAGTGAATCTTTTTTTTCGGATTTAAAGCGGTTTCGTTATTTAACAGATATTTTGTAGATTTAGGGGCCTAAGACGAAATATGTAACTTTTCTGAATTTAGGATGGCTTCCTTTTATACAAAGCACAGCACTTAAGGATATTTCAATGATAATATCGTATAGTCAGTGGATGGCAAAATAAGTGACACGATGTGCCAGGAACGTGACATTTAGAGAATGCTTACACAGATACATGTACATGTCCATTTGTTATTATAGTATTGGGTTGTTGTTGTTGGTACAACTCTGACAAGACACACAATCCTTAGCTGATGAAGATGGTCGACACCTCTATCAGGCAGTACACTCATATAAACAAAATTATAATATTGTTACAAAGTCACTTTATTGGAAAGTTTATCGTCTGCTAACCGATAGACAGATCACTATTAAATTAATAATCCAATTTGCTGCTTCCGAGTCTGACGTGAGAAAATGGCGGTGTGATAGTCATGCCATCTGAGGCCCCCGGATGAATATCCCATGACGCAGTAGTTTTGTTATTTTTGTCGTTGAAGAAATAACAGCGGTCGCTGTTAAAAGTTTATGGTTGTTCTGTCGTATTTTTTACCGTTATTTTTTACAGTGTTGCTATGGTATGAGAACGAGGTTTATCTATAGTACAGTTAGCTCGACCCTCTCGGTTAATCGCGGCATTAAGTCTCTTTCCCAATGGCATACATTGTTTCAATTTCTAATCAATGGAGAACCACCAAAATGTGACATTAAAATTCTTTCCATTTTTTTTATATCGTTACTGCTGATCAGTGTGAGTCTAAACTATAATCAGTTAAAACTAAGAAAGTGATATCCCGAAATAACGAAAATGCAAACAGTAAGAGCAAATTTAAATCCAAGTATAGGTTATCAGAGAATGTTCACTGTTAGAAATAATGGTTCTTTAAGGGGTCTTTAGAAAATAGGATGGCTCATATGGAACTTTACGAGAAAAACGGTTCTTTGATATAAGAAAAAAGGGAGAAATACTTGGACAAGTTGACATGATGGTCCCACACAGAACCATTAAGGGTTCCATCAGACACATGACTGAAGGACCTTAACCTTTTGCTGTTGACTTTTCAGCCCAGATCAAGTCTACAGTCAACACTTCAGCCGGGTTTAACTGTATATGACGTAAAGTTGCATAGCTTAACATTTTGCTTTAATTTGTACCATTAAATTATATTTGTCCAGAATCAAGGTGCGTAGTTGGAACGGAGTCCCTCTGTGCTCTCATCTTATGGCTAGGCACTGCACTGAAATAGCCTTCGGTCCGACCTTATATCATAATTAAACACAAATATACATTTTTATAACAAAGCGCCTACCCCGGCGAAGCATCGAACAAAATAGCTTAAAGAGAATGGTTATAAATGTAAACAGTGCTCGAGGATTTAATTTTAACTGCGTCCCTTGACTAGTTTTATCAAAACTCTTTGACAATACTTGAATTACTCAGATTAAGCATCGTAGCATTTATGCAAAAGTAACATACATTTAAACAGACAATGGTGACAAGGTCCAGGAAATTATTCAGAAGTTTCTCCAATCTTTTAGAAATAGTTTATATGGTATGCATTGCTTTACTGAACTAGTCGTATCGAACGTTTATTAAATAAGCATTGGGAAAGCTGTTTAATTACGACTTTTGTAACGACAAAAGTATTTTAAAATATGTAAGTTTATAGGCAGTTAGCTTCCTATGAATTATATTTTGAGAAATCATTTGGTCGTGACAAAAATTGCTTGTTTGTTTTTTTGGGGATTTAACGCCGAACTTGCGATTATTTCACTCACACGATGGCGTGACAGTCCAATTCGCGAAGGAAGTCACCGGCGACGCAACAAACAAAGCCAAGACAGGGCAAATACAGGCCAATCCCAGGGAGCTATCAAATAAAAGCAAAAACCATAGCAAAAATATATAGAATACAACAGTGATCAATCAACGAAGGTTGCGCCTTAAACAGCAACTCAATACGCCGCTGAGGTATTTATAAGGATCATTGGGGCCAACTTAACTGAAAGCCATCTTGATACGGTTTCTCAACAATGGTATTGATATCGGATTTATTATACTTTATTAACAAATGGCTGACGCATTGTTAAAGCATCGCATCCTCCCCTTCGACACTGATCTCGAAACCATGAGGCTAATGGATACAGCTGTAAACAACCTCCAGCTGAACGGCTTAAACTAAGTCCCTTGTCAGCAACAAAAGCCTTGTAGAGTTCCATCCAAAGTCTTTGACAATGCTTGCATTATGTTACATTCTGGAAGGAAACATTTGCGCAAAAGTACAAAGAAATGTCAGTGGTCAAAGTTTTATATAGCAATGGAGGACGATATGACTTGTGTCAATCCGAACACACGTCGACGAGGATTACTCCAAGCCTTTCCCATTAATTACATTAGATACATCCATAAATATATTGAATAAATCAAGAGACAAAAAAATTGCTTGCCTCCACCAGGGTCTGGGTTACAGACCCAACATTTTACCGACTGAGGTTCAATAAAAGTGTGGGACACTGTTTTTTTTAACATGAATTGTCCTTGTCAATAATCAAATCTCATCAGAGTGTACCACTCTATAGGGTCCGACTTGATCTTTTGATGAACACAGAGCCACCGGTGAAGTCTTAGAATTGATGAAAAAAATTAACATTAGTAAAGAAAGTAAAGAACGGGACACACACTTGCGTATGCGACAGGGATTTGTTTTTCGGATCCGATGATTGAATCCGTTTGTCCTGCGAAAAAAAACCGGACATACTTGCGTTTTCGTTCCGTGGTTTCAATCCGAAATCCGTGCGATAATAATGCGTTTCTTTCACTTTCGTCATTGATGTCGAAGAGGAAAGGTTGCTTTTAATGGTCGCTGCTCTAAAGTTGTGGGGATGCCTAAGATGACGTCATACAATCACGGAATCTCCCCTTGCGTTACCATTCGGATACGATTTTTTATCAGATAGAAAACACTGATAGTTTTTTTCCGATTCGATCTGGAGAGTAAACCCAGTTACACAAAGTAAACCCAGGTATACGCGAATGCCAGTGTGAATGAGTACATTTCTTTATTTCTTTTCTCCCTGACAAAAGCCGAGAAATGCAAGCGATATCTACGCATCGGACCCTTGACTCTTGAAAAATAGGCAAATATATGCGCCGGGCTTTATTATACCAGTACTAGCATCCCCAAATTAAAATGAAAATACACAAACAAAAAAACATAAATATAAATTGATAACAACAGGCTTAGTACATTTATCAAACCAGACTTTATATTTATCAAGGCAGACTTTGTACATTTAACTAACCAGACTGTATATCTACCAAACCAGATTTTGTACATTTACCAAGGCAGACTTTAAACATTTCTCAAAGCACACCTTTCGAAACCTAACCGTACGTTGAAAAAAATAACATTTTCTAGAACTAATTGATATGTAAAGTTTGTACTGTTGCTATATAATCGGAATCTGATTGAATAACAACGATAAATGGGCCTGGCTCAAAATGTCATAGTTCATTTAGAGTTAAATAAATGACGTTCTCGGGGTTTGGTCAACACTTTTGATGAATCGCCCGTGTTAAAAGTTTCAGTAAAATTACCCTTGTGTACGTAAGATGAATACCAGCTCCTTTTTTTCAAAGGCTTCTATTTGTTCGTACCAAATTAATTGTACTTTAATCTGATGTTGTCTACTTATGAATGACAAAATACCTTATTTTTTGTAATACATTTCTTATTTTCATTTGAGTGTATTAGTCTAGTTACAGTTGAGATGTCTGCTCACTAGACCGAGTGCCAACAGGCGCCAACAGTCGTTTGGACGAGCTGCAATACGGTTGTAAAGGATGTGTTACCAAGCGACAACGAGAGTCGATCTATTACACAAATCTCAGAATGCTACGACCTGGAAAAGTCTATCGGATTACAATTTAGGTAATGTATAATGAAACACACAAATCATAATATTTGTAATTGATACCATACACACAACAGCTACAATTGTTTATAAAAACACACTATTACGTAACGCCCATCAGGATTGTCGCTCTTGAGCCTGGTAATGGCCAATAACAATCTATCCCTTTACGTGGGAAGCCATTAGGGTCAGATTCCGACGATACCGAGCAACGGAAACTAAATAGACTTCTTATGCAATGCTCCTATAAATAAATGCACTTAAATGACTGGCAATAAAAACATAACTGAAATATATTATCAAACTTATTAAAAATATGTCCTTTTTATATCTAAATCAATAAAGTTCAATGATTATAAGCAGGAATACCAACACAGCATCAGAAGGGCATTGTAGATTTTCAAAAACATATCACACAAGCAATTGAATGTTTATCGAAATAGCGACTAATACACTATCACAAATAAATTCGTTCGTTGTGTTAAAGACGGATTAGTGTAGACTATTACCGAACATTAGGACTTTAAACATTTCATTGCGTAGTTTTGTGAATGGCAAATAAAAATAAATTACGATAGTTTTAGCTTATTATGAGTTCTTTGCACGGGCATAAGGAAAATACAGTTTTAACTTTAATAAGGAAGGGGGTAACATTTATGTTTTGTCCTCGTTCAGAAAACTACCAATAGTGCAGGCACATACATTTGTTGATGTACATAGGTATATATAGACAGTGTGAGTGTTCTTAAATATTTTAAACCAGCCATCGCCAGATCTGTTTTAATTTTTGATGGTTTGATGGAACGAGAACCAAATCATACATCCGTTCAGGTTTATATTTGTGATTGCCTTCACACTGTTTCAGCGATATCGGCTGTGTAAAGGCTGAAATAGGCTGTAGTTGTTTCGAAATGCCTGAATGAAAACAACTTTCATTTTTCTTTTGCGAATTTAACATATAAATTCGGCATGATAATCTAAATAAGATTGTATACCTATCAAAATATGTGTCGTGAAAAACACAGACGGCCTCGCACACTCTTGAAAAGGGAGACAATTTAGGCATGGCGTGGCGCAAATCATACAATAGGGCCTACAGGGGTTTACAGTTTGCCATGTATGGTGTTGTTTGCCTTCCAAACTGAAGGCACCTCGATTTTAGTTTAACCCAATTGATCATATATTGTATGACAAAGAGTTGGCCAAATATGGTGATGTTTGCGTTTCAAACAGAAGTTGGGGGGACTTATTCTCGGGACTGTTAACCCGTGTGTGGGTTCACCGCGGATTTACGATGCAAGTATGTATATTTTTGGCATTTCGTGTTGTTCTTGAGAGTTTGGCGAAATGCGCTCCCCTGAAAACGGTCAATGTACATAGGGTGTGGCAGAGACAATTTTTACGCATTTCTCGTGGAAACAACAACTGTGGATCATATGTTACATACTGGTTACCATTTTTAAAATCATTTTTCTAGCATCCAAAAGAATACTGTATGATTTTAAGCATAGAAAGTCATATCCTGTCGATGAAAAATGTAAATGTAGGCGTAAATAAAAAATATATACTTCCAAAACTAGGTGATTCCTAGTGAAAAAAAAACTGTATTATTCGTGATGAGGTTTTAGAAAATAATTTGTTATGTTGTTGTCAGTACGACGCGTATTTGTTTGTAGTTCCTTGCACTGTGAAGCTGTAAACTGATCCTCATTGCATTGCTTCTTGTATCTTGTGTTGGTTTGTTTGCAGCTCCTTGTATAGTAAATCTGTTGACCGATCATCATTGTATCGATTCTTGTATCTTGTGTTTGTTTGTTTGTTTGTAGTTGAGCCTCATTGCACAGACGTTTTTGTGTTTGTTTGTCGCCAGAAACCCGGTTGGCTACTTCTGGAAGGACACACAGTCCTGTGAGTTAAATCACGGACGTACAGCCGAACACAAACGAACGCAAAACGTAGTCAATGTGACTAAATGATACCCCAAAACCAAACAATCTACCCGCTAGCATTCCTCGACCAGCTGTTCCAGACTGACGTACATTATCCAACTCAATACCGAGTAATTGATATAGAAATTAAATTAACCAGCAGCCTCCAAGGCCTAATTAACTTTAAATTATTGTCATGAGAAGTTTCAAGAACGTTTAAATTGTACACAGTATAATTATGATAATTGCCAAACTACAGTAAGAAATGGCTGTCGAATTGATGTAACATTGCATCCTTGTCCTATATGCCGATCCTAAACTCCATAAAATAATTGTTTTAAAAACGTTCAACAACCAACAATGCTAAATCTTAGAATTATACTGATAAGAAAAGAACTCAATGTAGACTTGTAGCCAAAGCACATAATGATGCTTCCACTGCGTGGATTTTGGAATGACACGTTTGTCTTTTTGTCTGAAGCCTCCGGTAATAGGGTTTTAGAGGTCACATCCTGGACGCCAGAACCATAAATGTCAACCGAGGCTTATCAAAGCTTTTCACGAAGCATTTGACAAAGCTTGTATTACGTACATTGTTGAAAATAACATATACGTCTAGAAGTCAATTAAATCTCTCCTTGTAGCTGCTTATAAGACTTTGGGGATACTGTTTTCATCAAGTCACAAACACGACGCCGGGGTTTATTCAAAGCCTTTGACAATCATTTGCTTTATGAACCAGAGAACAGAAGAATCGGAAATTCTCAGATTAAGTAAATTGTGATCAACTTATAGCATTTTTATGGAGGAGACTTAAGACTTTCCTCACGATTCACACCTTTTGCGAGATTTATCTCAAGCTTTTCTTGATTCCTTGCTCAAGGCTGATTGTGAAGTAAAAAAAAAACGTCTTCCGCTAAACAGCAAATATATCAGCATTTGACAAAATATAAAAAAGGCCGCCCAAGCTAACAGAGTGGCCCGGCTTTTTGTTACATGAATGTTATACCTACAGGATCGGGTCATTTGATATCAAACTCGAATGGATCAAACGGTCAGCCTTTAATAGGAATGAAATATTGGACATAAATGGCGAAATTAACTTTTTCTTGAATGCAATGCTACTTTTTGTGTAACCGTGTTTTTAGATAAAGCTCGGAATATGAAAGGAGGTGTAGTGAAAGTAACTGACGGACAGGAGGACGCGGACAGACGAACTGCCAATAAAGTAACATGAATATCACCATGACAGAGCACAGTCCGAATATGTATTCTGTTAAATGAAACAAGTTTGAACTCGATACATTATGTATGACAACAGGTAAAGTGATGGCAAAGAACAGACGGATGGATGTACGGATGGACGTACGTACTTCCAAGAACGGTACATGAATAGCACCATGATAGTGCACATTCTCAATATGTCAGCAGTTAAATCAAATAAATTTCAGCTCGAAACACTGAGTACTTTTGTAGACTGAGCTCAAGTAATGACACAAGGTACAGTGGACACGAACGGATGGACATATAGACAAAAACGACGGCAAAGAGGCGGCTGAGTGTTCTTACGTGTTTGTTTGAATTACAGTGTTCCTCGCCAAAATGTACCGGCTAATGAATTATAATTGGGATATGTTCCGGTTGATCTTACATCGGAGTATAAATAATGAAACTCTCATTCTGTGATAATCCTACACAGAAACGTTTAGCTGAATCAGGCTCGAAATGTCAGAGTGAAAATAAGAATTATACAAACTAAGTTTACAGTTTTCCTGAATTCTGTTAATGAATAATCCAGATTTTACCTTTTAAAAGTTTCTGTTAAATTACACGTCTACAGCGATCCAACTTAACTATTTCGAAGATTTACTTCTCCTTCGTAAATAACGAATGACCTTTTACGGGCAACCGCACTATATGAATTAAATACCTTCACTATGCGTGAGGTAAAACTCTGTATGCGACATTACAGATCAACTAACCTGTCAACAAACTGTGTATGAGTATTGATGACCACTCACGTGTCAAAACCCAAATAATTTGAAATATATCATCTTTTTTTTTATCAACAAGACGCACTACAGCTGTTTTGCAGCAAGCACAAAGATAGTATAGTGCTCACTTTGGAATAAACATGCTTACCAGCGCCTCAAGCAAACAAAGCAGCTTTGGAACAGAGATCGGAAGCAATAAGGTAGAACCACGTCTCAAATATCTGACAGACCTCCGGGATAAATCAGAATATAACTTAGAGTACATCAGCAGTCATCAATATACCAAAGAAAAGATTGGAGGATCCTTAATGAGAAAGGCCCACGGCCGTGGCTTAGTGGTTAGATGTACCTGTACCATTTACACGTTCGAATTGGCCTCTCGACCATCAGGTATATAAGTCATTCACAGAATCCGGCTCCGGCAATCGCGGGAGTGGATTACACGAGGTTTCCTATCGGGTTCTATTTTTAATTTTTTTTTTATTTTTATTTTTTTATTTTTACCGTATTCAAGCAATGAACCGCGTGGAATGGCCAATCCGTCGTCACTTACGTGAAACTCCATTGAGTTAGACGTTTAACTCAAACAAACAACCAAACCTTTATGAGATGACGGAGTTGTACAACAGTAGTAGTACTCAATAATGAACAGGAGATGCGATAAGAGTCACAGTTCTAAGGTATAACATTATGAAGGTTTGCTTGATAAAATACCAAGCGTATCCCATTTATACTTAATCACAAATGAGAAGATGTGACAGGAATATGTAAGATAAAAATTATGACAACTACGAAAAAACAATTCGCATGTTCTGTTATTACGCCATTAACGATAGCACACATTTAGTAGATTGTATATATGTTATTTAATTATACTTAAGTGCATAAAATTGTCATGGATGAACCAACAACCTGATAACATTTAATAATGACAGGTGAATAGAAAAACTTTTCGACGCCAGTCTTATTGTCAGAGGAACTTCTGATGAGTCCTTAACTTCTGAGGCTTCTTAAGATATCCAAAAAAGGCAAGCTCTCTTAAGATGTAAAAGGTTTGAAATAAGAAATACCTTACCATTCCTGGAGCCGAAGAAACTGTCATTTCACAAAGTATTTTATCTATTGCGCCCAAAATCTTCTGGATTTAAAAATGGTTTCTTAGACCCTTATAATATAGGTCATTGGGAAACAATCTCCGTATTTGTCATCAAAACAATCTCTACAACATTACCCGCCTGATATCCATTGCACGTCAATGTGATCGTATAAGTCAATAACAATACACTCGGATAACAACATGTGTTGTTCACATTCCAAAAACGTTATGTGTTTCTAGCATCAACTGCGTCAGCGAATGACTGAGACCATCATTGTTGAAACCAGTAATTGACGCAAACATTCAATAGCAACGACAACAATAGACGTCAGTTAGTTATATCTACCTGTTTAATGAACGACATTCGCAGCGACAACAATAGACGTCAGTTAGTTATATCTACCTGTTTAATGAACGACATTCGCTTTAAGAATTCTTTGACAACTGGGAAACTTGAATCAATAGCTCGCAGAATATGGTCCGTTAATACTGATGGTAACGTTTTGGGTTAAACTCACATACTCATAGCAAAAGACGTACTGATGTTAACAATTTACCGAATAGATCATTGGGGTACATTACCAGCTAAGTATTTGTACAACACTGCTCAGCATAGATATTTGTAATGTTTCCGTGTGTAGGCGACAAGAACTGGCTTCTGTGTCGTACAGCGATGTCTGGAGCAGTTAGAAACGAAGTGCGGGCGCGATGATGTATCCCAATGCGATCAGTTTCGCTAGGCGAGTAAAACCTGTCCGTGGCATAAAAGCCTTACACACTCGACACCTACATGGTCATGAAGTCTCACTATCAAAACCATTACAAGGGATGGGAAGCTTTACAATTCAGAACATGTTTACAAAATGATTAAATCCTTGTTTTGAAAAGCTTAAAAGGTTAATATATATAATGCTTCCGACCAGACAGTGTAAGAATAAAGTATCTTCTGTAGAATAACTACATATATGGAATCCCCACCTTTGGGTTCATTGTAAACTAGGAGCCACGTGCTCGGAAGAATTTGTTGACGTTTACACCAGATTAGATCGTTAGAGATAGACATTGCGTGATGTCATCCAATAGCCTATTTTATTAAATAGCTCTCCGGTGAACCGGCCTCTCAATTACAAAATTCATACACACAATAACCCGCTATTCAAGAAGATTCCATACATATTGTATTGCCGCGAAGAAAGTACCATTTCTTACAGGATATCTAGTGCACTTGGATGTCTATCAAATACACAACTAGACAACAACCGGGTGCTAATATATATACCGCCATTCAAGACATGGGTGTTTCCCTAAGGGTAGAATACCATGTTGTCTATGCTGGGCACTGTGCGAATATTAATTTCCCAGTATTAGAGGTAAAACCTTGCTGATCTTCTGTCAAGGTACAGCGCCGTTGTAAAGGTGAAATAATACTGAATACGGTGCAAAAAGCAATCCATCAAACATTCCGCAGATGCCAATGTGACCACTACCGCTTTCTAGTTAGAATTTTTGAAAAATATGTTTTTGTCGTTATGGTTCCACATATATGGTTCCATCTTTTCCTAAAGACCGTTTATGTCGTATGGTTGCATACAGACGGTTCCGTGTTCTCTCAAGAACCGTACATAACATGTTGCTGAATGCTGTTGGGGTGTATTAGACTTTTATTAAAGATTAAAATCTCAATTTACACAGATTGGCATGAACGAGGCCAATACACACAACAGTGACCAACACCTGAACACCTGAACACCTGTACACCATACATTAACTAGCAATTTACCTGTCTATTATAAACACATATATTTATGCTTACCCACCCTCTGTCCAAGGACAGTTTGTTTTAATATTAGCAATGCTGTCTTTACAGATCACTGAGGAAGATAAACTTTCCAATAGAGTGGAAACGCTTCACATCTTCGTTGTGCTGGTGTCAATTTTTATTGGAATACACCGCCGTCATATAAGTGAAATACCATTAGCACGGAGTAAAACACCAATCAATCTATTAATCACCTGCTTAGCTTCATTTACCTGTCTTTTATAAGCAAATATATTTATGATTATCACATCATATGAAATACACATATGTGTGTCGTATGTAAAAATAACAAACGACTATGATTTAGAAAAAAACGGAAGTATATAACTATAGACAACAGCGTTTTGGGAAGATAGCTCATTGCCTCAAAACACAATTTTTTGGGCAATTAACTATTTAAAACTAGTTAATATTAATATACCAATGTGCACTGTACAAGTCTTTAAATTGTGCAAATATAACATAATCGGAGTCACAACCTGATCCATAATGAAACGTGACTCCACCATAAATTGAAGACATCATTTCAATACAGCAGAAAGCAACAAATCAGTGAACAGAGATATCAGCATAGAGATAGTAAACGACGAATGCGACTACCATCTAAAAATACTACATGCGAGGAATTCGAGGATTCAACAAACACGGAAAACCTGTGTGTAATGTATTTATTATGTAAGACGTGTCATTTGGCTGGAAATTCGTTAATTCAAAAGAGGGCTTGAATAAATCTAGCTTAAAAGAAACTCCATGGGTGAACAAACAACCCAACATGTAGGCAGCAACAATATGGTTTAGTCATATACAAAGTCAATCTACTATAGATTTTATTAACACACTAGAGCTGTAATTTGGTGAAGGTCCATAAGACAATATTTGGAAGGACTTATTTACAGTACCGTCACATTTGAAACGTTTTCCGCGTATTTTGAAAATGGCATTAGAGTTTTCCGAAATGTATACACATTTTTTTTTTGTTGCCTGTTTCGGGTTTTTTCAAATGTTGAACAGTTGTTATATCCAGTGTTTAATGCATTTAAACGTTTGTTACCTTCTGTTATTGCATTTCGGCTGTCAGAATTTAAATGGAAAAGGCAATTGATAGAAATGCAAAAAAACCTCATTGTATTTTCGGTTGAACAAGGTACATTATACAAAATAGCAATCTCTTTTAAAGACTACAAATCACACGTTTCTCTTGTAAAAGCATTATGGTACGATTCCGGTCACGACAAATAATTATTGCCAGTACTAGCAAGAACCTTCTACAACCAATGCGTTTTGTCCATTGTAACAACAGAGATCAAACAATATAATAAAATGGACACAGGTGGCCTTAGACTCTAATAACATGTAATTAAAGCTCAGGTTCTGTGAGAACGCAAATAATGGAACATTTCAACGAATGGGCCACACAAAAGCCTGTTTAGCATATATTGTTTAAAGAACAGTCGAATCGTGAAATGAAAATGCTTTCCCTCACCTTAATTTGACATTTTGCTTTTTGATAGTCTAGGGTTAAGTGAAAGGCCAACACAATTGCTGTCTTTAAGATAGCGATGTCGAAAACCTCTAAAAACCAAATGGACTACTTTAATGAGACGCAATAAAACTCCTCCAAACCCTATTCTTAGTTGTTCTATAAGTTGGTTGGGTGAGGAGGTGCACTTTTCATCAAGATCGATGTGAAAATGAAGGTTATTAGAAATGGCCATTAGTACGGGTGAGTGGGGTTTGTTTCGGGCTCTTTTTGTACTAGCTTTAGGTCAATTTATATAATTAATGGTGAATATAAGAGGGGATTTTGATGTACTTGAAGTACAGGTAATATGTCAATTTCACGCTTTTAATCTACTCGGTAATATGTCAATTAAACGCAATTGATGTACAGGTAATATGTCAATTTAACGCAATTGATGTACAGGTAAAATGTCAATAAAAAAATTAAAAGCTTTTGATGTACATGTAATATGCCAATCCAACGCTTATGATGTATCGATAATACGTTAATTCAACGCTTCGGTGTATATTTAACAAAAGGATTTCAACGCCCTCGGTGTACAGGTAATATGTGAATTCAACGCTTTTGACAAACAGGTGATATGTCAATTCAAGGCTTTTTGCGAACATGTAATATGTCAGTTCAAGACTTTTGATGTACAGGTACTATATCAATTCAAGGCTTTTTGCGAACATGTAATATGTCAATTCAACTCATTTGATGTACAAGTAACATGTCAATTCAACGCTTATGGTTTACATGTGACAGGGGAATTTCCTAGCGTTTGGTTTAAGGGTGACTAGGAACAATTCAAAGCTTTTTTGTATACAGGCGACGGATTTGAAAACGTTTGGTGTACAGATGAACAGACGAACACAACGCTGTTGATGTATAGGTGATTTTAATAGCGTGCGGTTTAAACGCTTTTTAGCTATATGCATAGCATTTAGTAAACAGGTAATAACTGACTATATTGAATGATATTTAAATACACGTGTACAAATATGTAACCTTTCTATATAATACAAATAAATTGGGAAAATACTAGATTGGTCATCATGACGGACATTATACTGGTCCCATCGTAAAATGAATAGGAAACTATTCTGCTCATTAGCAGGTAAAGGTGCACGCATCATCTGAACGCATAGTTTCTCTATATAAGGACTGATTTAGAGAGACGTACCATGCTACAAAACGATGTTAAGTTGTATTCTGACCTAGGTTCATATGCTGGATTTCTATTGGTCGCATACACCCAAAACCCAGGGAACCAAGCACAACAGTGACGCTCTATTGCACAACAGCCACGTGTATTTGTTATGAAAGCTCTTTTCAAACATATTTAGACTCAAACATTTGATCAAAACTGTCGCCATCTTACCACCATGTCTTAAGTGCAGCCTTTCTGCGTTGAAAAGCTCAATGGGAGTTGATTGCTACAAAATGAGACACAAGAAAAAGCAAAACGATTGAATTTGAATATTTTTTTAACAAAAGCAAATATATAACATGGCAGTGTAACAAAACGGCTGTTTGTTGCCCCTTGTTCCAGAATGCGTAAGTGCACAGGAGACCTAATTATGACAGAATTTATCACGGTGTCGTTTGTCAATTCCGTATTGTCCTTATGGTAAGCCACAAAATGGCGATTCGCTGCTTGGATCTGTAATTTTAGTACAGCCGCAAAACAGCCAGCTTGCTTTCCTACTCAATGCCTGTAGCAGCCGGTCTGTCTCATGCTAGCCGTATCCTGAAGAAACGGATTACTGAGTATAGTATGTGACAACGCCTAATCAACCTAGTAAAGAAATATAAACGACTGCTAGGCAGTATATGATAAACATAGAAGAGTATAGTCACAACTGCATAAAGTGATGAAAAACTCCTGGTAAATACGTACAACGTAAGCTGGGCATCTTCAATAACGCAGTATGGTTCCAATACTGACGATGGTCAAATCATACAACCAAATACTATAGTTGAAGGGAGAAAAGGAATATAAAAAGTGAATGCCATAAAAAAGATTAAGATTATGTTTGATAATGATTTGTTCAGTTGCCACTCAAAAAAAATGTCGCATATTACAGCAGATGTCGAGGCATTTTCATGGGGACATCCAAATTTCACCAAAACTCTCCTCTGCGATGAGGTGAGAATGTACACGAGAGTTAGCATTAACATTCCCACCTCCCCGTAGAGGAGAGGCTTGGTCAAAATTAAAGTGTTGTAATACATGACATTTTGTTCAACTTGTATGACATTATGAAGCACAATCTACATTTGTTTATGGCATTGCTTGCTATATTCCTCCAGCCATAGCAGGGGTGGTTTTTATCAGCTTTCCTATCGGCTTCTCACCTAGCATCAGTGTGGGGCGGACAGTCCGTCGAGGTATTAGTGAAATTCCCTTGAGTAGGACGTAAAGCCTTGGTCAAACAAAAAAACAATCAAATATGCCATTTAAGCTGAGAGCAGTTTATACATATTAAATAAACATGTCGTCTCGTTAAATCTCCACCGACCTTTAAAATACACCTTCAGTTATTGTATTGCCTTAGACGTGGACAAAACCGTGTCTACATAGAATGGTATATTCAATGCCACATAAATGAGCTCTGATTATAGTAGGTAGATCATTGTGAGGTTTATTCGATACGTCCCTGGGCAATGTTTCCAATATTAATTATTAACGGCCCCATCATCGAAGTAGCTGGCAGTAATTGTAAGTACGGCTCTCGTTGCAAAGGTTTTTCTTGTCAGTCTAACCAAGACAAGGCCCAGCTATTCTTATTACATCCCGTTCACGCCTTAAGGCAGTAGCACAGCCTATTCATACGATAAGAGACAATGATTTGGTAATGCACTGTTCTTTATACAGACCATATCGATCAGGTAAGAACTAAACTTACACGGGGCTGGTAGTGTGCGGCTGAAAATTCCAATCTAATGGAAGAAAAAAATGATCAGCAAAAAAGTGTATTCTGGTCATAAAAATACTAATTGGAGAGTTTTAATCAAATCTTCAGACAAATACTCACAAAACCGTCAGAGAAATAAAAAATTAAAGTTTGGACATCCCTTCGTTTTAAATTACGCTGATACAAAAATGGCAGGTAAGAAATCACGACGTCACAGAAACGGTGTCTTGTGTTCTCAGTTCACGTTTCAAACAACTTAACTGCAAATTGGAATACCCAAGGGAAATTTAAATTTACGTAAAATGATTTTTAAAATCTCGCCTATCTCTTCAAAATACATTGCTATATATTATCTCGGAAGTC
>JARFOD010104811.1:0-16101 GCA_031763545.1 Mopalia muscosa
AAAACCGTCAAAAAAGAAATATTGTTAAGTAGGTAAAATACTAATCAATGGTTTCATTGTATCTAGAAAAAATCAGAGAAAAATCAGAAATAGTTTTTTTCAGGCCGGCCATAGCAGCCTATTGATTTCCATCTTTCACCATGGGTTTAGATAGGCGGGACGTAGGGCTAAGATGAAGGATTTAGCCCTATACATTGTGCTACTTCATTACTTGCTTTTCCCTTAGCCTTAGCCTAAATGACATCTTCTTGCATATACTTTCCTCATTTTATTGTGGCCTTGTTAGGTATCAACCAGGGTTCGAAAAAATGCAAAGTTCATCAGGAACTGTGAATGGCATAGTCAAAATTAATCGCCTATACTTCCAAATCATCTTTAAAAATTTGATTCCTAACCTTGGGGACGTAGCCATAGAGAAGCGTCCCTCTGTTGGTGTTGCCTGAACCCCAAACACACACATTAAGTTCACCGTCTGGTCAGGAATCAATCCAATTCATCTATTTCACACTAGGCTACCTATACCTATTGTTGTATTGCTTAGGGTGTAAGTTTTAAGTAAGGGATACCAAAACAAAATAAATGTATTTAATGCGTATGAGTTTCGGATTTGAGCAATTTTCAGGGCTCCAGATAGTGTGCATATTTGGATATTTTATGCAGTGTTTTTGTACAAATACACACTGAAACTAAAATAGCTGCGTAACAAAATGCAGTAGAATAGGCCATTACGCAAACATCTTTATTCACATGCGTAATCTGATGATACACTTTATATAACCCGGAACCATAGTTGACGGTGTGAGTAATGTAACAAGACCTACGAGAAAAATAATGAAGAAGAATAATGGCCAATGACGGGGCTGCTTTTGTGCAGGAGTTTATTGATACAATCTCCAGTATGTTGGTCTAATTACACTCATAGATAATCAACATTATATAAATGTGAAAAATGCCAGGCCGCCGGAGAATCTGCTTTCAACACTACGCGGCTGCTCCCTCTAGCAGTACGTAGTACTGCATGTGCCAAGTGATGGCGGAAGTTTTTGCCAGAACATGGTGCGATTATCTGAAACTTTTATAGCGATGAAGTTTCAACCTACATGTAATGATAGTATTTTAAATACATAAGCTGCTTTTGATGATTGTGTCAAACTGTTTGAATAACTTACATATTACAATCAATGTCAACCGCTATATGTATCTAAAATACCATCTTCAAGCTGTGTTGTTTGCCCCGTGCGGGAGGGGGAGGGCCATGGCCCTGCAGAATACACCTTCGGCTTCCTCGGTCGATCGTAAGAGGCAAAAAAAGAGGTTGCTTTATGTTGCCCTGGTGTTCACAAAGCTAAAGGGTAATGGGAAAACAAATTTGTCTGTGATGTTCTGTATTTTTGTCCGTCGTCATATAAGTGTAATACCCTTGAGTACGACATTAAACACCAATCAAACAAACAAATCAAGCCGTGTTGATGTTACATGGCAAGTAGGCCCATCAGTATCCGATAATTTTATTTGTACTGAAAAAAGAGGAAGGTTAGCCAGCATTTACGTCAAAAAAGCTGCTTTTCTAACAGTTTGGTCAGTCACTTTGGATATGTTGGTTGTACTTGATGAGGAATCCAAGGATTTTAGTTGGAAACTGTCAAACATCACAAACTGAGCTTACATGCATGTACCAGTATACGTAACTGTGTAAAAAAAATAAAAAAATAAAAAATTCAAATGATTACCAAGTTCTTTCCTTCTTTGATAAACTACTGGTATCTGCCAAAGAAACTGACCATCAGAAGTAACCCCCACCTGCTTTTTTGAACCAATGCAAAAATAACTTTAGTTATTCTAAGAGGCACTTATGATCCATGAACTAAAACCTTGATCTACCAATGGAATCACAGGTGTTCTCTCTTCAGTCCGCGCTTTTTCAGTATTGACTCCTGCAATAGTAGATGGACTAGCAGGGGGATTGTAGTTGATTTGCAAATATCATCCAGCTGAATGAACACGCCTAACCAGGCAGTGCTTGCTCACGTTGTACCCTGTCGGAATCCTGCTTTTCAATTGGGATGTTGTCCAATGACTAGCCTACTATTAAACCTTAAAGCTGTTTATTATGCAAGGTTGCCACATGTACAATTATATTCTTACCTATTTAGTGTAATGCGGGGGACACACGCGTAAATATAATCACCCGATCGCGGTGATCTGATTGCCAGCAAATTCGCCAGTGAAAGTTTTCGGCTGATTTGAGCGCAGACAGTTGGTGATTGAACCAGCGATTCAAAGACCCTTTTCCCTTAAAAAGCAGCATATGAGTCATGTGAGTTGTCCAATACTGTTATATTAAAACAGAAATATATTTACTCAGCAAAAGAAGATTAAGACGTACACTCAGAAGGGGGAACAGAAATTTTTGGAAAATAATTTCGCCCAGACGTCATCGTGGAAGTAGCCATTTTGTGTCATGTGAGAAGAACTAGAGCTCGGAAAGGTTTATAATCATTGATTCACGCACCTGAACTCGTTTGCATGAACACATTGGCGATCAATTGCTGGCGATTACAAATTGGCAGAAAATATTAAACATGTTTGATCAGAGCCACTGGTCAGCAGTATGGCTTTGGCAATCGTAATCGCTGTTGCAGGCCTGAACACACGCAGGGACTTTTTCCACGAATGGTACAATCGCTGCGATCAGGCAATTATATTGGCTTGTGTGAACCTCCTCATAATTATGATCAGTCATGAATCTCTTAAATAGTAAGCTTTGAACTATTGTACAGACAAAAATAAGCCTTGCTCCACACAAGGCTACTATCCTGTACAAATGCCAAACGTTCTGAAGGGGCAATCTTTTTTTTCTCAACTAATTGTGTCAGAAACGCTTAATGTTGTAGCCTACTGAGGTAGCTTGATTAGGGCACTCTGCACATATTATTTATCGTAAACAGTACAAGCTGGGTTTAAAATGTGCTGAAAAGAATAATATTTGCTTTTTCTACCCTGAACCATTGAATAACATGAGCTTTGACTTGCCCTTTTTTTGGGTTGATTTGCTCAAATGTCTCGTCACTATTGGTAATTTTCTAGGCAATGACATTCCCATATTATCTACTTTTTCCTGCCATGGCCCTGATAGACAATCTCTTTGGGCCTTTGAGATCGGCCGGACCCAGGAAAGGCAAAACATGCTCTAGTGAAGGCGTGGTCCCATAAAGTGATATAGTCTACTTGGCGATGTCACAGCTGAGCGTTGTTGTTGTTATGGAATGTTTTATTTTTTTTGCTTTGTTGTAATTGATCGCCAACAAAGAAAGTGATCGGGTATGTTCCCAAGTTCCACATTTTTTTGAGCCCTGGCTCCCTCCCAACCCTCCAATGAGGTTTGAGGTATATTATGTGCTATGTAGGACAAGTAGTAATAGAGTGTGTTCAATCCTGACTATTGACGTATAAGGTATGTTTATATTAGCCACATCAGGAAGAGAGGTAATCAGTATTCAGTGTGAGTAGAGCGTTCTTTATCAAATAAGAAATCAGTATTCACACAACTAAATAATTACAGGAGAATTAAACAGGTCAAGGGACTTGATTCCCACCTACTGAGTTTCAGAAATGAAGAGCTTACTGCATGATAACTGATAGAGTTGATTAATATGGTTATTCCACTCATCAATCTAATGGGATAAGGAAACTACTCTTGAGGTCAATGGCGGAAAAATATTTAACAATACAGAATAATCAAAATTTGCCTGGAGAGCACCAGTGCAATAGGAAGCTTCATCTGAACAACAGGTGCTCCTGGGGGACAAAGAGAGAAATCCTACCAGGACTGTGACAGTGACAGTTAGGCGAGTCTTGTCAATTCCATGCTGCCCTCATTTAAAGAGAACACTCTTGTGACTTATTAAAAGTTAATATTTATCCATGTAGAATATAGCATGAAACTATAAAAGCATCCAATAAAGAGTTATTAACATGATAGCTATGGATAATAATTAATCCTGACGCAGATCGGACGGCTTCAATTAAAAGATAGGATCTAATAGAGAATGACCAAAGGAGGAGCCACTCTGCATGACAGTTAATATGTTTATATACATCAGGTAACTAAACCAGGTATCAGCTTAATACAGGTTATCTTTATGCTATATCCATTAATACATCAGCTTAATGAACAGCTCTGCTACAAAGATTCTGTTTGTTTGTTTGTTTGGGGTTTTATGCCATACTGAAAAGAGCTTACACAGGTGTATGATGCGTCAGACCAAGGTTGGAAGAAACTCCAACCCGTATCACCACCACCAACAACAACAACAACAAGGTCTATGGCAAGCACAGGAAGAACATATATTGCTGTAAGAAAAAGTTTTAAAATCTACTGTGGATGAAACCACAAAGGGATGATTTCAACTCGACTTTTAGCTCAGAAAGCTATCCCAAAACAGTCTAAACTGTCTTATACTACCCCAGATTTTTTGACAAACCCTAAATCTGCAATATGGTCTTTATCATTCAATATTTTCTTCCTAAAAATTGAACCAAATGACATGCAAAGGCTAAGGCAGAGGGGTGTCTATTCATCCTTTGGACACCCTCAATTGTCAGAACAATTGTCTCATTTGGACCCCCTGTTTTAAAAAACTGTAACAGGCAGAAATTGGGACACCCAGTTACCTAAAAATCGAAGCAGAACAACTGTTTTGGAAGCCATACTTTTGATCTCTGGCTAAACCCAGACAAGCAAGGTAAACTTTACATGTATGTCATGTAGAAGATCGTCGTCCATTTTGACAGTTTCATACTTAGCCAAGAAAAAAACTATTTAATTTTGCCTAAAGTTAACTCACTCTTGAAACAAGAAACTTAATAGTTTTACAAAAGTTTATTGGGACAAACACATGCATGTAATTTATGTGAGAGTTTTTATTGTGTACAATGTTTCCGAAATTAAAATGCTAACACAACATTAGCCAATCAATTATCATAAAAAAAATCAGAACTTATTTAGCCAATCAAATTTCCGGGATATGTGGTCAGCTGAGGTCATGGGGAATTGCTTTATAGATGCACTAATTAAATTAGGCTGCTTTAATTAGAAGTTAATCAAAATCACACTGCCACTAACCTCATTTTAACCAGCAACAAATATGGAGTTAATTCAATGCTTCATTAAATCTTAATAGAAGTTGACAGAATGTTGAAAAACATGAATCAAGAATGATTAAGTGCAAGGCATCTCATTCGTTAGCTCCGGAAATAAACTGGAAAAAAGCCACATTACATTCATATACAAATGTAAGAAGTTGAGGGATAAATGAACTACATGTAACAGTCAGCAGTGTTTTGGAGTTTGTAGTCAATGAATAAGAACTGAGTTAACTTTGTAATGGATGAGGAAAACTGCACATTTAACTTATGCTGGCAATAGTTTTATTCGATGGCCTTCATTTTTTTCTTCTTACAATTCCAACTATCCTCGGTGTCACAAATTATGTCATACATATAATTATGACATTGGGTTACATTATCCCATTTTCATTCCCCCTAATTATCACACTGATTAACAAAATCTATTCACACCTGCTAAAAGTAGTGCAATGTCACCCAGATCATGTGGGTCACTGTCCCACAACCTCACACAGAACTGTTCAAAAAGTACTATTACAGTATATATATATTCAGGTCCTGTGATTGGGAACTCACTTCAGCCTTTAACTTGACAAGCAGACACTACACAAGGCTTTAAGAAAAAATATTTGTATAATGATCCAAAAAGTTGAGGGTGTTATTATTTTTTAAAAAATTTTGAAGAAATTTAAAAAAATAAATTGAGGGTTATGGCCTGCAGTGTTATTTTACAAAATGATGCTCTTACACAAATCATCTCATGTAAAAATGGTCAGGGTTAATATGCACATGTAACCAGACACATTTTAAAGAATTCCAGGGAGTGACTGGGTCTTCTAGGTTCAGAATACAATCCTAGACCTCTAAGTATCATCCTAGGAGGTCCAAATTAAGGGAGATTATTAGAGATGACCTTATGTCACCCTGTGGCTTCCAACAAATTCTTCAGACTAACCTGCATGGAGTGTCTGTGTCTGTTTTAAAACAATAATGGTATGTTAAAAACAGGAGAGCTTTTAAGAATACTAGTTATCATGCATTTATACTTATGTTACATGTATTAGTATATAAAAAAATATTTTCTAATTTCAGTCAGACCGTTTCTATTTGGGAGAGAATTATGGTTTTATCCTACTGAAAGGCTATGTAGCTTGGAAAGTGGGGTGGAGTATGGGGGTGGGTGGGAGGGGTGGAGTATGGAGGTATGCAAAACAAAATTCTTTATATTTACTAACCTATTTATTAAGATTTTATTTTAACAAGTCACAAAGTATCCAAAAAGCTTCTTTTATTCTCTGTTAAATTAAGTCTTGAATCACACAGTCTGAACTTTTGAACTGGATTCTGATGTATCAGCATTTAACCTTAAGTCAGGTACCTAAATAAAACCCACTCACTTCACTTTTTTTATCTGTCCTCCCCCACCCCCTGTTCAAGTCAGTCAGTAATTAGGCTGGGGGTGTGAAGACTCTTATTAGGCTTACTGGGTTACAGGTTGCTAACTTCCCACCTACTGAGTCTAAAGGGTATATATAGCGACAGGTCTATCTTCATCAGGGAGAATTTAGTCCATAACAAATCTGGTACTCTTCTGCTATCTGTGAGTATCATATATTTAGCTACATGTAGGAAGAACACCACATACATCTATCACACAGTATTCAACTGGTGATTTAAAATCTTATTGTACACCCACACTACAAAAAGACATCTTGTGATGATGATGCAGAAAAGGGGCCTGGATAATCACTTCAGGAAAACCAGCCTGCGATTATAAGTCCAGAAAAGCAGGTCTTGACACTCACTGAATGAACACAGAAAAGTAGGTCTGGGATGATCACTTCAGAAAAACTGGTCTGGGACGATCAGTGCATAAAAGGAGGTCTGGGACGATCACTACAGAAAAGTTAGTCGGACGATCATTAAAGAAAAGTTAGTCGGACGATCACTACAGAAAAACAAGTATGTGATGATAACTAAGGTCTGAAATGATCAATGCAGATAAGTAGATCTGACATAATCACTGAAAAAAGTAGGTCTGGGAAGATAACTACAGAAAAGTAGGTCTGGGAAGATCACTACAGAAAAGCAAGTCTGGGATGATCACTACAGAAAAGTAGGTCTGGGATGATCACTTCAGAAAAGTAGGTCTGGGATGATCACTACAGAAAAGTAGGTCTGGGATGATCACTACAGAAAAGTAGGTCTGGAATGATCACTTCAGAAAAGTAGGTCTGGGGTGATCACTACAGAAAAGTAGGTCTGGGATGATCACTACAGAAAACAGGGTCTGGAATGATCACTGCAGACAGGTATGATCACTGAGGATGAATACAGAATAATGGAACGGAATCAGAATTAGAACAAGCAGATCTAAGATGACAAACAACAGATAGACTGGAATTATAAATCTTTAAAGACAGAGGTGTTAATATAAATGATATGAATCCTGTCACCATGACAAAAACATGTATGCTTGGTTATATTATCACAGTGAAATAGCATTGTCACACATGTGAAATCAATGTCTTAGTCCTCACTATTTACTAGCTCTGTATCCAATAGAACCGGAATGTTCCTGAGCCTATTTCACTCATAGGATGGTGCTCAATGCAACGGCTCTTAACAATGCCAAGATATTAATGTGATATAAATCGTTTTCTTTTTCACTATTTTACGCTATTACAAGCTAAATCTGCAGGACAACTATGGAAATAATCTACTAAAACATTGTCAACACTATTACGTCTATAAGCATCCATTAATATGTTAAAACACTTATTCCATATTAGTCTGTCTAAACTTGGCCTAATTATTTCTATTATAAGAATATATTATACATCACAATTTCTAGGGAGGGGGAATTAGTGTCATATTTAACAGTTTCCAATTGTTTTCTTATTTTTTCAACTAAATTTAGATTCATTTTTTAACAATTCTAAATTGTTGAAGTATTGATGAGAGTTTAAATACTTGTACTAAAGTTAGAAATTCCAGTTCTGGAATGCAAAAACTACATAAATAATTGCAAAAAATCAAATACATTTTTAAAGCCTTCGTCCATTCTGTCCCCGCTTACAATACATATAGTTTGTGTGTGATTTTTAAAGCAAACAAACGGAAGAGAGATAAGTAGTTATCTTGTGAAAATATTGTATTTGGCATTGGAGCTCTCATTATGCATACAGAGGATAAAAATCCCATGTTTTGTAAGCCTACATGTAGTTTCATCATACACCCTGACTTTGTGTCTACAAACAACCTATATAAGTACCAAACACACTATAAAACTCTGGATATCAATAATAAGGTATTTTAACACAAAAATATTTGGAAGTTAGGACGCAACAAATACATGTATATCAAGACAATAAATAAACAGAACAAATATTACGAAAAATTGAAACAAAATTTGATATATTTTTTGATAATGAACAGTTAAGAGTTTTTATGCAATTAACAGTAAAATTAACTATAAACTACATGTAATAGGTCATAGTTAAATAAAATAAGTCCCCTATCACATATTTTCTTGGTATCCAAAACAAAGAACAATTTTGGCAGAATTAACTATATGGATTTAAATATTTGATTGTGATGAGTTTTTAGGAAATCTTCATCTTGTAAAGGAAGAGAGGCTTGTAGTTTCTCACTAGTTCACACTGGGCCAGTTAAAGAGAGTCAGTCTCCCACACAACACAGGTAAACAGTAAACCATTAACTTCACACACCTCAACAACTAGCTTCTAGTTTATACCTTAGCTTATTAAAAATAGTAAATAGCACAATCCAATAGCTTAGATCCATAAATGATATAGAAGACAGGAATACAGTTTGTCCCAGTTGTGTAGCAAGAGAAAAGTGCAGATTACATTATAACACTAACTGAGGAAAACACTTGTATACATGTAGATCCCAAAACTAAAGGCGGCTAGGCCCACATTCGTTTAAGGCCAAAATTCATAAATCCCAAAAAATAAGTCTGATTTTACACTAAATTTGCAAGGTGTGAATTTTGTTTTATTTGGGTTAAATGTCATACATGTTTGTTTGTTTGATTGTGGTTTAATGTCATACTCTAGGGTATTTCACTGATATGATGATGGATGGTCCACTTCACAATATATACAACCTTATTACGGTGTAAAACCGAGAGGAAACCTCGTAAAAACCACCCCCGTGATTGCCGGAGCCACAACATGTGACTCGCTCATATATACCTGATGGTTGACAGACGGACTCGATCCGGTGAACGATAAATTGAAGCAGGTTCAGTTTAGGAAGCGTACTCACTACCACTAAGCTACGGCCGCGGGCCTCATACATGAGATTATTTCATACACATCAACATGCTTGTGTAATAGGTGAAGGTTACCACCGTTCACATCACTACATGTAACAACAAAGACAAGATAGGACAACAGTTGTCAAATGCCTAGATCGCACAGAAAAATCCAATCTTAAATATATAATAGATTGAATTTAAGGTAATTCAATATTTGTCCAATGTAAATTTTTAGGTCAAACATCATTAGTCACAGCAGTACTACACTATTACCCAACACAGTTGTTTTTAATCTATTTTGTTAGATAGAAATTAGGGTCAAAAATAGGAAAACCTTTCGAAAAAGTTTTCAAAAGCTATATTTATAAAAAAAAATCTAATTACAGGTAAATAATAGTTAGCGTAAAAGACAGATACTGTACAGTATAAAATAATCATACAGCAGTAGATGAATTAACAGAATAAAATATCCTGAAAACAACACCTGAATTTCATGTTGAATAAATAAAAACAAAGCACACCATTGGACGAGAAGACAATGGATCACACCAATGAATTAACAGAACAGCATATCCTGGAAATCACAAGACATGGTCATGACTTCTCCAAAACAAACGATACGATTGGTCAGAATTTAGTCTGAAAAAAGATATCCTGAATCAAGCTGTCCAAATTTATTCCATTAAGGACAAGTTTAAAGCTTTTGTTAAATAGAAGTTTCCTTTTAAAATAGACACACGCAGATCATGATAAACATATATCCCTACTGGTAATTAAATCTTAAGAAGTGTTTTGTTGGAAAAATGATAAATGGGAATGTTTTCATGAACAAGGAAGTCTTTCTAAAGAACAGACTAAGTTGTATGTTATTGTTATATGGTTAATATAATAGTCATATCAATTTCTTTATTGATAAAAAAAATCATCATAAAAATTACTTCAAATACAAACAAAATCTCTTCTATGACATAATTAAGAGGCCCACTTAAGTTGAAGGGCTCGTCAATTACAATCAGATTTAAAATTTTAAATATATGTATATATATACATTTTAAATGAAGAGAGAATATCTATATATACTTTCTATCTCTGACAAATCCATATGTTATTCGCGGTCACCAAAATAGGCAATTGGCATATTTGAATATCAGTAGTGATGTAAGGTGGACCGTGAAACAAAGCATAGTTACATTATGGCAAATCAGACCTTACAGTAACACAAAAATCATTTTTGAGTGCCGATAAAATGGTATTTAAATTTAGTGCCATAATATATTAACTGCATACACAAATATTTTTATTTCATTAATTTCTATTTGCACACATGTATTAACAGAACAGAAACAATGCCCCTGACCACCTAGGGCTATTGTTATATCTTGCCCAATTGTTCTGTTCTGATTGGTCATAAAACATCATGTGACATTAACTAAACATATGGGTACAATGTAAGTCTATTTTGTTAATTTTTCCCACTAATAAAACTTGTCCTGAACACAGAAACATATGCAATCGATAAAGCAAAACAAATACTGCATGTTTGAGAATGGATAATCATGATTTGTTAGCTCTTGGTCATTTATATTCAATTCGTGCTTCACATTTGTTGAATATCAAATGTCTTCAGCTGTTAAATCATGATGTTCCATTCTCAAACAGTATTTGTATATTGTGCAGGTATGCCCATCTCTGTAGGCCAGCAAAGGGAAGCTTGATTGAATGATTGATGTCTTACCCTATATGTATGGGTACATCTATTAAAATTAAAACTGGTTGAAATTGATGAGCATTTTCCATTACAATATAATTTTATTCTGGACATGCCAAATTCATTTTCGACAAACCAGATGACAGCAATAAGGCCTTATTTTGGTCAAAAATTTTGCATAATCAATATACTGTTCGCATGAGTTTAGTTACTTGAAAAGAACTCGTGAGAAGGGTCATTCTTGAATAAAGGCTGCATAAATATACAGTGTAATTACGCTATAATGTACCACAATATACCATGTAAATGGTTATAACTGGCACTAATCCTTGTTTACCAATTTACGTCAAATATCATTGCGGGGTTGCAGGGGTGGGTGGGTGGGGGGGGGTGTAAACGAGGTGTGACTAATAATATGGTGTCAGGGCAAATCAAGGCACATGGGGTACAATAATCTAAACTTTTTACAAAGTTATCCAATTAATCCAGTTGGGTTTTGTTTATTGGGTTTCAACCGTGGTTGAAGCTTACTGCAAAGTTGAGGGAAAAAAGCTCCCTTAAGTGCTGCTCTTTGGAAAATAAACTTTTCTTCAGTAATTGGTTACAACAGTATGGTTGAGCACGGTATACACTGCCATTCGACAGCCCTACTTATATCAACTCTTAGATATATTATCTCTGCATAAGTGGATAAATCCTAATCAAAGCTAGGCAGAAAACTCAACTCATTAAATAATCTTATCCACCTTTATTACTTGGCCAAAGAAAAATGAAACATATAAAAATAAGAATACCCTCCATAAACCACAGAGAAAAGAACTTGTAAGAAAAGCATTTACAAATCTCTGAAAGCAAAACGAATTAAAAGCTGTTAATTTATTACTGTAAAGAGAGCTGACAATCTGCATACATACCTTTTTTTGATTTGGCACCTATTTTTAACTTTGATGGCCATGTGATTTGTGTGTTTGTCTCATCCATGACCTGTCAAATAAAAGGAAATTCATATGTGTAAAATATGTTAATTAAGTATATTGTGCAAGAAAAGTAAAAAAAATGTTTGTTTAATTGAGGTGCGCCAGCCCAGAGGGTTGAAGAAATCTCTTGTCGATTTGTTTTAAAGTGGACTCAAGGGTTTTGCACTTATACATGTATGAAGACAGTAACAGAGGGTTCATTTAACACTGTTCCTTGCTTGAATACATGCAGGCAGGTGCTGTAAACTTTTCTGCCAGAACCTTAAAATCGGTTCTGTGAAATATAAAGGGAAAACCGCACATTTTCATTTTTCCCTGCTTTGCTGGTCCATAAATACATAAATGAACATTTAGGAAAAATAAAGGAAAATTGCTTCATAATACTAATTTTTTCGACAATTGCATTGACAAATTTTGTCAAAATTGATAGCAAAATGCAAATTAAGATAAATACTGAAAACTTTGGTCCTCCAAAAATAAATTTGCATAACAATGTGAAGACCCTTTTATCCCGAACAGATTGCTGTTAAAGTATAGTAACTTCATATTTCATGTCAGGATTGCCACACGAAGAATTCACTTTATACGGCCTATGAGAATTTCTTAATGAAAAATTAACTTAAGCAAGCTTAGACGAATAATATGTCTTTGTCTGGTCTATGAAGATAATGAGACAAATAAATGCACTTCATATGTCCTACACGTTTCAACATGGCCAAACATAGAATTAACTTTAGTCATCTTAGTATGAATTGGTAAATGATACAAAGTTTACCTTCTGTGCCCTCTATCAGGATTGCTTAAACCATTAAACTTTTGCTGTAAAGTCGGCACAAGGAATTAACTTTATGTTGCCTTACTACCATATGAATGACTGGCCAATCAAAGACAAGCTGAGCTCAGGTGTGAAGAATTAGTGTGGTTAATACTCTAATAAAAGACACAGGGTTTTTTAAACGTCAAAATAAAGAACCAATTTGGCAACCATATTTTGTTCATGAAATATCTATCAGCCATTGAATAATTCCTCTTCAGTTATCAATTCTATTTTTCTTTATACATTTTTAAGATTTTCGGTAAATTATGAATAAGTGAGAAGTTTTTGCTTTCCATACAAGTTAGCCCTCAGAGTCAGTCAGAGAGCTATTTGGGCCTAACCCCAATGTGAAACTGGATATGCTTCTTCACACAAATAGTAGGATTAAAATACCTCACACCAACAAGTCAAAGTTGTCAATGAAATTAAAAACACGTCAAATGGAGAGAAGACTGAGATGAGTAGGCTTTTTCTAGGGGTCACTGATTGAATTCTATTGTGGTGACCTGTGGTGTCACACGAGAACAAGACAGCAGAGCCCCCCCCCCCCCCATCAAAATAACAACCATAGTCTTCACAGTCATAATGGTGTATGTAGGACTGTTTTCTATTCATTTTGATTGTGGGGAAATCTTATACCAAATTGCATTTATACCCACTGAAACCCGGTAGGAAACTCTGCAAAAAAAAAAAAACCCAAAAAACAACAACTTGTGTATTTGGATTGTTTGATCGGCATTTAACACCAAGTTTGATGGCTGCGACTGTGCACTTAGACGTGTACATGCTTTACTGCCCTTGAATTCCACAGGTGGGCAGGTGGTCTAAATACATTAATGTCCACTGAAAAGATATCCAGGTCAATCTGATAAAAAAAAGTACTGATTATTAATTTGTTTGAGTTGTGTTTTAAGTGGTAATTAAGCTTATTTCACTCATATGGTGGCATGCCAGCAAAATATTTGTTTGTTTGGTGTTTAACATCGTGCTCTTATAAGACGACGGATTGTCCACTTCACACTGTACACAGCTTTATTACGATGGAAAACCAAGAGAAAACCCCGTAAAAACCACCCCCGCGATTGCCGAGCCACAACATGTGACTTGCTAATATACCTGATGGTCGACAGGCGGATGCGATCCAGTGAATGGTAAATTAAAGCAGGTTCAGTTTAGAAGGGCACTCGCTACATGTACCACTAAGCCATGGCCACCCAGCAAAATAGATGATGGATATATATATCATAACACCCCCAGTGTACATCCATGGTTAATCAGAGAGATAATACACTACATGTATATAATCGATGTCTACACTGGGTTAGAATTCAGGACTCATTCTGCTGTGAGCCTCTGTAGCTCAGTCAGTAGAGTGTTGGGCCTGTAACCTAAAAGTCTCTGGTTCAAATCCCCGTGGAGCCAAACAATTTTTCTCTCATCATTTTTTCGAACGATACTGGGTGTACATCCATGGGCAGTCAGGGAGATAGTACACTATATATTGGGGTACTTCCTTAAAAGTGACTGACAGCCAAAAAGAGGTCTAAGTGTGTTGAAGTTAAATTAAACTGTCATAATTGTAACACAGATGATAACATTAGCCTGTACTAAAAATAATAATAGCTGTCTCAAGATGGCCATAAAAATGTACATGTTTTAGTGTTGTCCTGTCCTAGACATCATTTTATTAAAATGAGATAATTTTTGTAGGATATTCTCTGTGTATCTAGCTGATGTTTATCTTTATACATACAGCCCAAGGCAAGCATCCCCCTGCCATTACCTTATATTCTAGTACTTCTCTCTTTGTTTGTATTCACAAAGCGGAACCATCTCACAATAAAAAAAATCCCTAATTCTTTCAAATTTAAGTTCAGGTAAATTTTTCGAGACTCTGAAATGGTATTAAGTTGATAGTCCACATTCATTTATTGGCTAAGATTAATTTGATTCGAGCACTCATACTTTCCAGAATTAGCAATAGAGTCCAAAACAACGAATCTCTTTAAGTTTTAAGGTTGCGATAGATTGATACATTGTCTGTTCACTGTTCGAGTGCATTACCATTACATAAGGGAACTACCCCTAGGCTCAACCAATTAATTTACACCATTCAATACAATCTAGCACATTCTCCTGGATGGAAATGCTCGGTAAATTTAGTAAAGCAAAATTTATTGTTTTGCTTGGTTTCCTTTTTAACCTTGTAAATTATATTTACCAATCAAAATGGTTTATTTAAACAGGTATGTGTTCATATATTGGTGTAAATGTAGCTGGTGAGCTCATGCATTGGAAGATATCACTCTTTTTTATGTGTTGTGTTGTTTTCTAAATTGAAAGTGAAAACAATAGGAGTAATTGTTAATGGAGACAATTTACAGCAATTAGAAGTGAATGAAGTCTGCCTACAGCTTTATCTTAGTAATAGAATCAGATGACAAATAGCCTCAAGGGAATTACAGGATAAGTGTGCACATACACGTAGCTCGAAGTTAGCTCTTATAGATAGTATAGCAACAACTCAAATACAATAGGAAGTGAACAAAAATGCTTCTTTTAGGAAAATGCCAAATTAATGATTGACTCATTTGATTGGTTGACTGTAGGGGTTCAAGAACCGTTTTATTGTTTTTTACTTGAATTTGGAAACCTTCTCCAAAGTTAAAAGCCAGAGTACCACAATCATTTAATGTGAAGCGATCTGTATGTTCACAAATCTATTGTTAGATATTTAATCGATTGATCAAGTGATTGGGTTTTTATGCCAAACTTAATGCTGATTAATTTATTGAGTGTTTGGAGTCATCTTCAAAGGTATTTCACTTATGTGTTTTACAACAGTTATTGCAATCAGCACAACCACAAAATGTTTGATGCATTGATTGGAGGTTTGCCTTCAATGCTCAGTAATTTTAAGACAGTTTCATTTCAGTGTGTTCGGAGAGAATTAATTGTGACTGATGAACAGCAGAGTATTCAGAGAGAATTCATTGTTACTGATGAACAGCAGGGTGGTCAGAGAGAATTTATTGTGACTGATGAACAGCAGTGTATGCAGAGAGAATTTATTGTGACTGATGAACAGCAGTGTATTCAGAGAGAATTGATTGTGACTGAGGAACAGCAGTGTGTGCAGAGAGAATTTATTGTGACTGATGAACAGCTGTGTTCGGAGAGAATTTAT
>JARFOD010104822.1:0-16101 GCA_031763545.1 Mopalia muscosa
CACACAACCATGATTGTTTGATACGTTGGTATTTTAAGGTGGCCTTTCTTCAGGGTATTTCACTTATATGACGGCGGTGTATTCTAACAATAATTGACACTCGCACAACTAAGATGTGAAGCGTTTCAATAATGCTAAATAAAGACAGCTTTGCTACTCTTCAAACAAACTGCCCTTAGCCTGAGGGCCGCTCAATCATGAACTGTGCTTCACTCATATGGATACTCAATGTGTATCCAGTGCTACATAGTATACCATATAAGTGAAGACAACAAGACTGCTGGACTGTCAAAAAGGGTAAAATGTGTTTGTTTTATCGGGGTTTAAAGTAGAATCAGGGTATTTCACTTATATCATGACGGATTATCCCTTTGTAACTTTGCCTTAAAGTTATTTAAACACATGGAAAATCATGATGATGTAAAAAAAAAAAAACAACCCTAATATTTCTACAGTTGTTTTGTTTGACTCAATCTTAAATGTACATGTATTAGTGAGGTCATCTGAGAGACTTGATAACAGAATTAAAATGAAAACATTCGATCTGGACCCTTTATAGTTTGAAACCCAATTTAAACTCTGAGAACTTAAACTGAACAGATATATACAGCTGATAGAACTTTCAGTTCAAACAAAAAGCTGACACTGAATATTACAATTTTTTTCGGAATGGACTGCTCTGATGTTTACATACAAGAGTAAACCAGTTGATACATGTGTTATCAACATCCGAGAGTGATGACTTTCTAATGTGGGGGCGTGGGAGGTACTGCTATAGCAAGGGGGTGTGGCACTCAACTATGGGACCAAAATCTGTTACCTCAGTAAACATAGTGGAGTAGTTCAGGCTAGTAGGATCTTAGTACTTTTGTGTTGTTTCCTTCATTCACTGGAATTCTGGATGTTGTTAACAGCAAGATGCTGTCATTATTGATTCTTAGCTTTGAGAGTAATTGATTTACATGCATGCTAAGATCCCCAGCAGACAGACTCCCTAGGACCCCTCGTAAATAACCTTTGTCATTATTCTTCAAACTATCACCTATGCTGATATCCCCTGGTAGATAGCCTCAATTTTGTTGGTCTCAAAAATCATTAACATTGGAGACCCTTGTAATTGACACTTTTATGTCAGATGCTGAATTGTTTCAAAGAGTGAACGACACACAAGTTGAGGAATTAAGACCACAGTCATTAACACATCAATACTATTGGGTTCTGTACCTCACACTAACTAATGCTGATGCCCCAGGATAAAAATAGACCTGGTTATTCCTCATCAGCTGATACCCCCTTGTAGATAGCCCCATAGCTAGCTGCTGAGGCTGGACTGGTGGTTTCCCTCTGAGAGCTGACATTTATTACAGACTGCAGGATAGCCATAACCAATGCTGGCATTAGGATGGATGGAAACTAAGGCAATGTGGCTTTACCATTCCTAACATCTTGGACCAATATGTGTGTGTTCCTAATGTAACTCCAGCTAACTGACAGGTCTGTATAATGTTGAATACTGTTACTGATATATATTCATATCTCATTTTTATCACCTGTCTTCATTTCTATAGGTAGGTTATCCAAAATCTTTTCATTGCAAGATAATATTTTAGAAACCAAATAAATATTATCCCAGGTCCTGCTGTATGCTTATTTTTACAAAAATAACTCAATGCTATTACAAATAGCATAATGGCACAACGATAAACAGAAATTTACAAGCTCAAATTGTGATATTGGAACGGATATGTATCTCAAGACCGTTCATGCTGTATCCTTTAGTTACTTTATCCATACAGACTTGGGCATGTCAATCATCACGTATGACAAAACATATTAAAATATTAATTCTCTGTTATGTTTACAAATAATATAACCCTAAGGGTAGCCTCTAGCTGAAAAAACAAAACCCTAACCCTTTATATAGCCCTAAACCTAACACTAAATCACAGGACATGATATATAATTGGCAACGAGGACTGAGTCAGAGTTGAGACACTGGATGCACTGTGTAATCTCTACAGGCCCGATTCCTGTAATGGAGAAACTGATTAGGGCTATCCATGCTGTAGAAATGGAAGCAATAACTGGGTGGATTTATACAGATCAGTCAGACATCTTACATATAGTCACGAGGAGAAAAGATGTACAGTAATCAGATGATGTACAGAAACCAAGATATACAGAAACCAGGAGATATACAGATCATCTTTCCTTACACCACCAGCATACAGGTATAAGGGAAATACCCTGGAGCACAGGGAAAAGACACCAGTCAATCATTACAAGATTAATATTACACAGTTCACTCATTTTTGTTTTAGAAACTACCAAAAACATCTCAAATAACAAACCTTATAGATTATAATTTTAATGACCTATAATAACTTGAATTCGTTTATTTACTTGACTTTGGCAGCCTACATGTAGCCTATCAGAATTCACTCATTTATGTTTTAGAAACTACCAGAAAAATCTTAAATAATAAACACAAACTGATGGATATCAATTTAATGTAGATGATAATTTTAACGACCTGTAATAATTTGTATTTGTTTATTTACTTGAGTTTTGGCAGCCTACCCTATCAGAGTAACCTTCATAAAGTAGTGGGATAGGTTATAAGTAATACAGTGCATCTTTGTGAAGAATCCTTCTTGAGCGCTACCAGTGTCATATACTAAACATGCATCTGAAAACCATTTAAGTTTTTATTATATTTTTCTTCTTATACATGGGGTTGACATACATGCTTTATCTGGTTTCCATGAGCTAATAGTGGACAATCTAGTTTTATTTAACAACAAAATAATTACTTAATATACCGTCACATATATACCTTTTCCTATGTTTCTGTCGTTAATAACAATTTTAAAAATATTTTTCTTGTTACACAACAATGATTTGACATGCATGCTTTATGCTGTGTCCATGAGGTAATAGTCAGTAATTTAACTTTATTTAATAGCAAAATAATTACTTTTCTTATGTTTCTATCATTCATTCCAAATTATTATTTGTTTCTTCTTAAACAGTTGAGAGGCGGATTAATATGATGTCAATGAGGTTATAGTCAGTAAAAAAGATTCACTTAATACACATATATACCTTTTCCTATGCTTCTATTTTTTCTTCTTATACAACTCTGAGCTGACATGAATGCTCTATCTGGTTTCCACCAGCAACCTAGAGATCTCAACCATATGGCTTTTGGAAGGGATAACTCTAATGTCATTAAATGTCCCCATTAACTTCAAGCAGGGTTAATGCTGTGCCAGTTTTATTTGCTGTATCTAATCTTGGGAACTGACAATGTTCCACCCATTTTATAAGGAGACATGCCATCAAGTCATATTGTTTCTTGTGTCTCTCTATTTAACTGGGAGCTCCAGAGGCCAATTGTTATAAAAAGAGTACTAGCCTTTAACACCAGATGAAAACACTTAATAGCAGATTAGAGACATACCTTCAACATGGTGTGAGGTGATGTAATATAGGATTAAATTTAATAGCTCTTCAAGCAATTTGCCTCAGATCTTCTACATAGGAAACTTTAGATTCTATTCTAGATTGATTTATTTGATCCAGACATTACACTATATTTTAATCAATTTAACTTATCACAATATCACAAACTGTGAAGGTGAACAGTCAAAATCACAAACAGTACTGGTCCTTGTTAGTGAATGATCACCATGGTGACCAGAACTTCTCATGTTAGTGATCACCATGGTGACAGGAACTCAAAGGCTTAACCAGAGTCTGAGAGATCAAATGTATCCAAAATGGTTATTTTGCTTCCCTTTTAAGCAACTGGGTGTCCCATTTTTTAGTTTTCCTATTTACTGCATGTATTAAAACATTTCTTAAAACAAGGTGTCTCAATGAGGCAATTGATCAATTGGGGGTATCCAAAGGTGATATTAATCACCATGGAGACTGGACCTTCTCCTGATAGTAATCACCATGGAGACTGGACCTTCTCCTGATAGTAATCACCATGGAGACTGGACCTTCTCCTCTTACTGACCACTCTGACACATCATATACTTTATCGGACACTATTTACAATCCCTCGCCCTGGTCTTTTTGTGACTATGTATTGTAATTTAAAACTTAATAAACAACACAAAATGGCAATAAAACCCTTATACTGTGATATAAATACAATGTAATTATTTTGTCTTATTTTCAGGTTAAGTTTGGGACAACAGTGAAGTTTATTGTGCAAACCAACATGGACCCCTTTTTACCACATAATGATGATACATGAAGGTTTCAATGGAGTAAAATTGATCAGAGGTTGTTTTGGATATGGTTGTTTGAAAGGCTTGTTTTAATTAAATGCCACTTCAACAACTGCAATTGCAAAGCATAGAAATAACCCCAGTTGACATGTGAATTATAAAATCAATAACACTGGGATTATCTGTGAGCTCTTCCAGGGTTCTGACACAATAGCTTATCAAAATACACTGAGAAGTGTTCACCTGATGAGCATGAAAGAAGAACTTTGTGTGCAATCCTAAGTGAAATTTGAGGAACTGGTAATGATTCTATGTAGGAGGATCAATGTGTGAATGGACAGCCAGAATTCTTCTAATATATCCTTTCAATGATATGGAATATGAGATTGATAGAAATTCTTGGAAACGTGTTGGAATAATGATACATTACACTGGTATCACACTGCAAGTTTTGAAACTTGGAGACATATGTCAAGCCAAATGACATATTTGAAGTGATAAAATTCCAGTGCAGTGAAATAACCAATGGAGTTGATCTCAATACACAGTCATTCAAAGACATTGAAATTCAGAGAAAACAAAAATGATCAACTTTTATCGATTTGCAAATAAAAATTTGTTCTGAAGTTTCCCCAAGAAGATCCAATTGATATACATTATGGCTAGAAGAAAGTGTTACTATATGTTAATTATTGTGTGTCCCTATCTCTTTATGGTTCTATTGTTTTATAGGGAAATTCAAGAATCAGAAAATCAACGAAAAATCTCTTTGGAACAATTTGTGTCGTTATACAGTCAGAGTTTTGAGATCAAGGTCACGGATGATTCAACCATTTACAAAGAAAAGGAAGTGAACTTTGACCTGACACTGAAACCCTCAACAAGACGTTCTGTTCTTGTGGACAAACATGTTAACAAAAATCCCAAGTCAAGTTTCAAAAAACCACAAATGGCCAAGCTGAACATTCAAGTTAAACCTGCAGTTAAGAAAGCGGTTCGATACTCCAATGAAAATCTATCCATCAAAGACAAATTACCGAGGAGAGATAAATTACATGTAGCCTATCAAGACAATGTTAAGGGAAAAAAATTAAATGAAGATGAGAATATTTTACTTGGTGGGAAGCCAAAAGTAAGTAGGCACATTAATTCCTCGACGACACCAAGGTATCAGGTGCCTAAGCCAGTACTACACAAAAAAAGATCCTGTCTGGACATGGACAGTCCAGTAGACAAAATAAATTACGGTTTTAAAAATCTATCCAATCTACATGTTTTCTCTGTGTTTTACGACAATCGAGAAGAACATCCTAAAATTCGGCTTATCGTCCTGAAAAATCGCAGCGATGACGGACCGCTCTTGTGTGGGTTTGGTAAGAAAGGTCACCTGTATATAGTACTGTCTGAGCAGTACGAGATGTGTGAAAATCATGATAAGAAGTTTGGGGGATGGATATATACCTGTCAGTTACCATCACAAATCAAAAACATACCATGTCATGTTTACATCAGTCACAGTGTCGACGGATTTCGGAAAAAAAACTCGAGTACTATGCTTAAACTGAACGTGACCATGGCAACCAAAAATGTTGAGAAAAGTTCTAAACAGCAATTTGGAATATGTGTGCCACCAATCTTTGGGGATGTGTCCATTATATCTCTTGTTCAATTCGTGGAATTATCAAAAATATTAGGAGCCACAGGAATTACGTTTTATCAAACTTTTACTAGCCCACCAGACGTTGAAAAAGTATTAAAATATTACCGAAACAAAGGGGAGATAACTGTTGTTCCCTGGATTTTACCCGGAAACTTAACGGAAAAGTCTTTGTGGTATTATGGTCAAATTCTAGCCATTGAGGACTGTCTTTATAGAAACATGGCAAGATTCAAGTATATGGCTTTTAATGATTTAGATGAATTTATTGTGCCAAAAAATTATTCAAATTGGTCAGAGATGATCAAAGCCATATCAACAAAATCCTTCCAGCCAAACTTGACAGAAGATGACATAGCTGGGTTTTCTTTTAAAAGTGCATTTTTTTCTCCAAACCAGCCCATTGACGGAACTTACAAAGTGAGATTTTTACAATATTTATATCGAACAAAAACATTTAGCTCAATCAGAAACAAACTTATCGTAAAGCCTGATAAAATATTTGAGCTGGGGATTCATCATGTGAGTCGACCAGTCGGTCAAGCCGTTACAATTTCCGTTGACCCTAAATTAGCTTTTGTCCACCATTACAGAGGATGTAGTATTGATTACGACACAGGTATGAAGTGTCAGCCTGTTGTTGAAGACTTGTCCTTGCTAAGATACGTGACTGAGCTTCAGTCTAATTACCTCCACTCCATGGAAGAAATTATTTCATTAATATATGATATGAGTGACCAATAATATACCTCAATACCTGATGCAGGCTGCAGCTGTCACCAAAACTATTGAATAATTTAATAAAATTTCAGCTTTTAGTTATCAATTTTGTTTTTACCAATTCATTTTTAAAGCTGAAAAATATATGTACAAAAATATAGATCTGAAGACCTAAATATAGGCTGGAAGATTTAAAAAAAACAGCATGTTGGCCAAGACTGGTTGGCTATGTGGTCTAGGTGGCACAAATTTTGTCTTTTTTTTTTTTTTTAATTAACGCATTGTGACAACGGGGATATCCATTTCTAAACTTAAGTTACCACTTATGGGCAGACGGCCTATAATTTAACATTGTGAGACATGTGTTTTCCAAAAACTGTAGCTTTAAAATTATTACTTTTGCAAAAAAATTATAATTCTAAGCTATGACAAAACGAAATTCATAAAGTTTTATTAATGTTTAATATCTGTTTTGTGATACTGGTTTGAACATATTCTGCATGTAAAGAAATTGTGGATCAGCCCTCCCAGGCTTTAATGCAATAAAGGGACCTATTTTCTGGTGTTTCGACATCATAACTCAAAACCCTTGTATTATAGCTGGCTATTATTCCTGATTGAAAGTCGGGGTTTGATTTCATACTGGTCACAACTTACAACAATTTGTGAGAGAAAATCTGTACAAAATAACATCACAATGTTATCTCAAAATAACACAAATAAACATTTGTTAAAAAAAAAAAATAAATAAATAAATAACAGCTCCACTTTTTAAAACATTAGAGAACAAGACAGACCACATATGTAAACTGAAAAGAAGAAAAGATAATAAGTGGATTTCTGCCAGAACTTGTTTAACTGGTGGCACATTCTTAGACAAAGATCTAAGGGTACTATTTTTAGTTCACAAAACATCTGGGTTTTTTTATTCACTAATGACCTTGTGAAGGCTGTTTTAATATAGGCAATAACTGTGGGGGTTTTTTTAACACAAGAACAAAAGCAATGAATATGTCGGACAGAATTTTTTTATATATCAAATAATGAAAAATTAAATTGAATTGATGAACACTTAATTGGAGAAAGTTCTTAAACATGTCATTGTCAAAATAGCTTGTTTGATTGGTTAAATTTTATGTCAGAATTAAGTGTATTTCACCTACAGTAGATATGTCTGTTTACAAAACTATTTTTGTGGTTTTTTTTTTGTTTTTTAGGTAAAAGCGTAGAAAATCATCAAGCATAGAATCATGTAATGAACTGATATCACAATGAGTTGTTTTACGCCATACTTAAAGGGTATTTCACTTATATGAGGGCAGTGTACTCCCAAAGAGTGTACAGCAACAAAACCATACTGTCAAGTGTTATATGCTCCTAAGACACAGTGTTTCTGTTAGATTTTAAGGCCATTCAATATGGTATCTTTTATTGGGCTACATTGTGTTTGTTTGTTTGCTTGATTGGTGTTTAATGTCGTACTCAAGGGTATTTCACTTATATGACGACGGACAGAAATACAGAACTTCACAAACAAAACTGCTTTCAGTTACCCTTTAGCTCTGTGAACACCAGGGCAACAGAAAACAACCTCTTTTTCTCACCTCTTACGATCGACCAAGGAAGCCGAGGGAGTGTTCTGCAGGGCCATGGTTCACCCGCTCCCTCACTGGGCACCAGCAATTAATGGACACATTTTTTTAGTAGCAGTATTTGGATCCATCTACCAACAATAAGCAAAGATAAAATTTTCATTGTCAAATTATATTGCATTTATTCCACCTATATTTTCATACTGAAATTTTTGCATTTAATTTTAATTTGCAGGGAGTTCGGGCTGTGATAGCTGAAACCTATGAAAGAATTCACCGTAGTAACCTTGTTGGCATGGGGATTATTCCATTACAATATTTGGAAGGGGAGACGGCAGAGTCCATTGGTCTCACAGGGAAAGAAACATTCTCCTTAGATCTTCCAGATCCTATATGTACTGGTCAAATACTAGAGGTTAAGGTATGTTAGGAATTTTCTATTCACTCCATTGCAGATTTGAAACACCTTTTGGTTAGGGCAAGTTTGTCCCTAGCAGTCATTATTTGGCACTGTTATGTGTTTACTTGAAATTTACTTTTTATTTAAATTAAAAAAAAGACGCTCTGGGTAAGGACAGTTTGTTTGAAGAGTAGCAATGCTGTCTTTTCTTAGCACTGGAGGAAGATTAACTTTCCAACATTATGGAAACACTTCACATCTTGGTTGGCAGGCGGTTGGAGGGAGCTCAATGTTGCCCTGGCGCTCTCAGAGCTAAAGGGGAACAGGAAGCCGATCTGTTTGTGGTGTTTGTATTGCGTCCTGTAGTTGTCTTATTGTATTTGTCCGGTCCTGTCTTTGTTTGTTGCGAGTGGCGTCGAGGGTGGTTTCCATCACCCATTGGGCTGGAAATACCCTTAAGTACGATGTTAAACCCCAATCAAACAAACAAACACATCTTGGTTGTGCGAGTGTTGATTGTCATTAGCAAACACTGCCACCATATTATTGAAATACCTGTAAGCACTGCGTAAAAGGGCAACAAAAGAATCAATCAAAAAGTTACAACCTAGATCCATACGGCATGCAAAGTCAACTATAGCATGATACTTTTTGTGTAGCTGCTATAAAAATGTGAAAATTTCACACTCTTAAGGGCACAAGTTCATTGAAAATTTACAAACTGTGACCCACTTAAAAATTAATTGAACAGGTAGATCAGCAATCAATTTAGCTAGCTTTTGCCCTGGCATGTCTGAAATATCGCTGAATGTGGCGTAAAACACCCGTCAATAAATTAGCTAGCTTATGCTGGAATGGCAATGAGGACCACGATCAAAGTGGGGAAAGTTTTCTATATTAAAAGCCTGAGTGCGCTTCCTGAACTGTACACGCTTCAATTTACCGTTCATGGGCCGAGTACATGTACATGGTACATGTTGTGGCTCCAGCAATCGCTGGGGTGGTTTTTAGGAGGTTTCCTCTCGGTTTTCCACCGTAATAATGCTGTGTACAGTGTGAAGTGGCCAATCCGTCGTCATATAAGTTAAAAACCCTGGAGTACGACTTTAAACACCAATCAAACAATCTATATCAAAAAACAACTAATCTTAACTCATATAGTTTAAAAAAAAACAAAAACAGTCCAAATATTTTCCCTTGTTTCAAACCCTGCGCTGCGATCTAGTATTTGTTTGTTATTGCAATCGAAAAAATAAAACTATTTACGCTTTTTCTATCTTAGGTGAGCAACGGCACAACTTTCCAAGCCAAAGCTCGTTTCGACACAGAGGTGGAACTGACCTACTTCCGTAATGGTGGCATTCTGAACTACATGATCCGCGGCATGTTGTGAAATCGTTGAAACTTCTGGTTTTGAAAGTATTTTACCACAATTCAGATATCCTCAAGAGTGTCTGAAATTGAAAAGAGTTTATCAACATAAAATTCAAGAGGCCTGTTACATAGCACATAAACAAAATCAAGTGGAATTTGGTGTTTAATCGTACATACGGAAATCTCAGAATAGTCAATATTGAAGAAATTAGGGTACAATCAAGCATTTAATTTTTTGACAATTCTGTGGGCAAATCATTTTGTTAACTGTCATTTATATATTTTGCTACTGCAACATCATGCTTTTTGTCAAATTTTTCTTAATTTAATATCAAATACTTCTGTTTATTTGTCAATATACCACCACCTGGCGACAGACTTATTATTGCTTATCATGTTTTTTATATAAGTTTTTTGATCGTGTTGCAAGAGTTTCAAATGATTCCCCAGTCTGCATGTGAGTGAATTCACTTCGAGTATGGCATTAAACAAATCAAATGATTTCCCAGTTTGTATGTGAGTGAATTAACCTTGAGTATGGCGTTAAACAAATCAAAGGATTTCCACATTAATGTGTCCATTGTAATGTGTCCTGTGATTGCCCCCCCCTAGTCTTTGTTTGATGTTAAGGATGAGTTACATCATTCATATGAGTGAAATAACCTGAACTCAGACTTAAAACCTTAAGGATACAAACATGGGGTTGAGATGAATTCCCTGACCCATTAGGCGTGGGCATGTCATATGACAGAAATAATCTCAAGAAAGATCAAACTTGAATCATACAAAGATCGCGTCGAGGGTCATTACAGTTACCAATTGGGGAGGCAATTCATATTTTATGGCTGTGCCAGGGACAATATCTTTAGAGTATACCCTGGTCAAAGGAGTAAAATAACTTTAAGTATGACATGAATCATACGAACAATGACTTAAAGGAACTTCACTTTTTTAACAGAGCAAAATTTTTTTTATAGTTGTGTTAGTATGGCCGTTTGTCAAATCCCATCAATCACTCAATCAATCGATCAATCAATCAATCAGGTCATTAGGGTTGGCATATAAAATGCAGCATTTTTGGTACAGGGTGTGGTACGATAAAAACAGCATAACTTGCTAGAGTCTTGCAAGTAAAATCTAGCAGTAATCGTCCAAACCATTTCCTTGGGGATGGTCCTGAATACATCAAGCAGTCAGAAAGTTTCAGGTAAGAACTGTCCAGCCTTTAACTGGTTACTATTTGTAGACTCTCTGTTGACCATTCAACAGCACAGTACTGGGAGATGGCAGTTTGTGTACGGTTGTCATGGCGATTGGGGGTGTACTTGAATCTAAGAGATCTTTTGGTTATAGGCTGTTAAAAATTCTTCCATCTAAATGCAATTTTCAGCCCCTCTCGACTTACAGTGTATGATTCATACCTTTCCCGATCCCTTTAGTGTTTACTGTCAATAAGTTGACTTCAGTAGTATTTGATAATTATGTGACGACATTTGATAAAAATATTATTTCATGTATTAAAACTTGATTTTTATGATTTTTAGCAATCAACCTCAAAAGTTTTTACCATTGTAACCAAATATTGCATTAGAATAATCTAAAAATAATATTTACGATGAAAAAAAAACTGAATTATTTATTTTGTTTTGAATCTGTGCATTTAAATCCAACAATCAACAGATGAAGGTATACTGAATGTGTTGTGAATGTCTGCTTTTGATAACCTGTCATCAATCTAAACTGAAAAATTTACTTAAAAAGTTTCGTAATTCTTGAATTTTTCCTGAAAGAAATTTAGAATTCTTTTGTAGTGATAAATATGCAGGTCATGTTATTTTAGAGTTTGACTGTTCTTTATTTGTATTCAAAATAATTTGGTGTTTCATGTTTGAAAGTTACTGAAACAATTATTTGCAAGAATTCAAATATTATTGAGAATTTTCAGTTCACTAGTTAGCATTCCATGTACCGTTCAAATCTATTTAACAAGAAATAATAGTAATCTTGATGAATCAGAATATTTGTGTAAAAGGTGAAAAAATTATTAAAATATCCATGAATAAAAATATATGGTTTGTGATTTTTTTTTTTGTGTGTGTATTTCACTGAGAACGTGGCCAAGGCCTTGAAAAAAACTCAGTTGATGTGTGCCTAATTTTACTATACATTTCTGAGTGTGTTAGCAGGTTATTGGACTGAGCTCTCAATTCTGCTGGCTCTGTGGTCTTGTGGTTATCGTGCCAGGCTACTAATCATACTTTGATGTGCTGCTTACAATAGCAGTTGTGGCTTAGTGGTTAGCAAGAGCTCTTTCTAAAGCCTACTTCTATGTACCGTTCATGGGATGGAGTCCACCCGTCAACCCTCAGGTCACAGGCTCCAGCAATCTGCAGGTTGGTTTTTATGAGGTTTCCCCCTTAATAGGGCAAGGAACAGGGTGAAGTGGACAATCCATTGTCATTTACATGTAAGTGAAATACCCTTGAAATTCCATGAAACAAAATGGCTATTACATAACTTTATTATATTCCAACTTGGTATGTAGCTTCCTCTGGTGAAGACAGCAGATGGGATTGTCATCTGATTATCAATGAAGTTTGTATTTAAAAGCAATTTTGCTTTATTTTTCACAAAGGCATATTTAGGTATTTAAAACATCAGAAAACCAGAGAAAATGTAAATGTTAGGATATCTGACAAAATTTTAGAGGACCAATTTTAGGTTTTGTTCTGACAGAAAAAAATTACAGCACAGGCCTGGGTACATGTTGGACAGTGAAGTTTGTTTTGATGGATGGAATATCCTATAACCTGCGAAAGGTGCCTGGTTAATTGGACAATAGGGATGCTACAAATTGAACCATGACATAAAACGAGTTTGGGTATGTGGATAATTTGACAAGTGGGATGCTACAAATTGGTGCATGAAATAGAACCCAGTACATGGATAATTTGACAAATGGCGATGCTACAAATTGGTCCATGAAATAGAACCCAGTTAGGGTACATGGATAATTTGACCAGTGGGATGCTACAAATCGAACCTTGACATAAAACGAGTTTGGGTACCTAGATAATTTGACCAGTGGGATGCTACAAATTAAACCATGACATAGAACGAGTTTGGGTACCTGGATAATTCGAAAAGTGGAATGCTACAAATTGGACCATGAAATAGAACCCAGTTTGGGTACCTGGATAATGGGACAAGTGGAATGCTATGAATTAGATCATAGAATAGAACCCAGTTTGGGTAACTGGATAAGTCGACAAGTGGGATGCTACAAATTGGGCCATGAAATAGAACCCATGCAGTTTGGGTAATTTGACAAGTGGAATGCTACTAATTGGAACATAAAAATGTCCTAGAACCCAGTTTGAGTACTTGGATTATTGGACAAGTGGGATGCTATAAATTGGACCATGAAAATTTCGTAGAACCCATGTGATTGCCAGTGACTAGTGCTATCACTTGGGTGGAATAACCGTACATGTAAGTATGGCGCTAAATCCCAATCAAACAGTGGACCAAGAAGTATGTACCGAAGACTGCACAAAAGTCAAATACAACAGAATATAAATAAAGCCTATTCATTAAAATAAATAAATTTTAAAAACATTTGCAATATATTACTTTATTAAACAAGTGACAAAAAATTCTTGATTCACTACAATGTATAACATACTTACACAATCTTAACATTGTAATTTAACTCATTACAATCCACTTAATCATGAGAACATTTTTGTACATTTTTTGGTTATTTTACACCCATTTTCAATTCTTAATCTAATGCATGTTGCAATTTTTTTTAATAGACAAGTCAACAAGAACACGGAATGAACCAAATTTATCATATATTCGTTTTGCACCTCAATAATCTTCTGATGGTTAAAAAACTGTCTTGCTTCAGGATCCAAATAAAATATTAAAATTTCCTTCCTACTTTTTTAATTTCAAAAAGAAAATGATAAACAAAAAATTATCCTCATCAGCAGCGTATTTAGATTGATATCACATAGAAACATTAATCAATCAAAATAGCTTCCTATTTTTTGTTTGCCGCTAATATTGTGATCTAATGCAAACTGATTAATTGGCAAAATTTACCAAACCAAGTTTGTTAATGCCATAAATTTCTGGGTCCGTGGCTCAGTGGTAGGGAGTGAGCTTCCTGATCTGAACATGTTTTGATTTACTGTTCACAGGTTCGAGTCCACCTTTCGACCATCAGGTATATGAGTGAGTCACATATTGTGGCTCTGGCAATCGCGGGGGTGGTTTTTACGAGGTTTCCTCCCGGTTTTCCACCATAATAAGGCTGTGTATAGTGTGATATGGACAATTCGTCGTCATATAAATGAAATACCCTTGAGTACGACGTCAAACAACCAAAGATTTCTGTGCAAGAGAAAGCCAGAGTAACTGTCTATTCTTGAAAGAGAATCAAGGAGGCGAACTCCAACTTAAACGATAGTCCCTGTACACTGTGGCTTTTTTTTGTGACACCATACACAAAAGTTTTATGTGAATGAATTTTCGCGCTTTACCTGGCAAAAGAATATAGGAAAACCATACATTCTTAAATAATAATGAACACTTAAACAATGGTGTGACGTCACAACTATCGTTTAAGTAGACTAATCAGGTTACTTGTTCTTATTATTTTCAACATCCAGCATTTTCCATTTTGATGATACATAAGGTGTTACTCAAAAACATTAATTCTGCAGTTTTAGCTTGTCTCAGTTTTTACATTAGCCTCATGAAAGCTTGTTTCTACTGGTCAGCTGGCAGGGTGACATTCATGACCCCCAGCAAGCTGGAATTAGTTGAACAGTGTTTGGGTTAGATCATAATATTGTTAACAACAAAATAAAAAACTCAGAGCTATTATAAGTAGATTTTATGCGATACTTACATTAAATCATTTCATTCTTGCACCAATGACCAGGGCCTCCTTTTCAAAAAGCGATATTTGCTTATGTTAACCTTACTGATCATGACAGAACTGTTATTTCAGTTTGCAAAATGGGACCGTCTTAAGAAAGTGTGCAAATTTACAGGACACTCATTGGATTCTCGAAATGTAAGAAAGGGGGTGTGGCTAAAGGAACCCCACAATAGAAAGCGTAAATGTTGTAAAAAAAAAAAAAAAAAAGACCTCCCCACAAATCAGACAGAGGGTGTCTCAAATAACCAATTTTTTTTTTTAAAAAAACAGGGTGTTTCCCTATATTTCCTGTCTCTTAAGACACACACACCCTTGTCTGGCTACATTTGTACTATGCCTGGCGATATGTGACTTGAGCTGTGGCTTTAATAATTGGGAGACCGTTACAATTGGATTTGTTAATCATTGGTTGTGTTGCCAGCCACATTTAATGGTTCCTAAACTGACCAGTAAGAAAAACAAATAGCACTATAAATTCAAATGGAAGAATATTCCAGAATTTCAACGATGTGGCTGGTTACATCTGATACAAGAATTAACAAAATTATAATTGTACATTGGAAAATCAGTCCTAGGAAATTTAAACATTCCTTAATCCATTGCCAACAACAGCCTCCCATTCACCCATACACATATGAAAATGAAGATTTATAATGATAAATTACTGTACATGTATATATTTTAAGCACAAAATTAGACGTTCAAAAATACCATGCAAGTGTTTGCATTTTTACACTGTACTTAAAAAGGATGCAAAACATTGTATAAGTCACTTTTCCTTTGCTTTGTTAAGCTTTTCTGCAGAATTAACAATTTCCAAACTAGATTGTAGTCAATCCTCGATGTTAAAGTATATGCAAGATTTACGCGCTGTGCTTAAAACAGGATGCAATACCTGGTCCCATAACAGTCGCAGGGTTTGTAGTTGTGGCAATTTGCGTATACATGTACTTTAACTTGGAGGATTGACAACAATCTAGTTAAGAAAATCTGATGGAAAACCTTACAAAGCCAAGGATTGTTTGTTTGTTTGATTGATTGGGGTTTAACGTCGTACTCAAGGGTATTTCACTTATATCACGACGTGCCAGCCCAATGGGTGAAGGAAACCACCCTCAACACCACTGGCAACAAACAAAGACAGGACAGGACAAGTACAG
>JARFOD010104833.1:0-16100 GCA_031763545.1 Mopalia muscosa
CATGAATACACAGTGGTTCCAAATACTGCATCATGAATACTAAGTGGTTCCAAATATTGTATCATGAAAACACAGTGATTCCGAATACTGCATCATGAACACACAGTGGTTCCGAATACTGCATGATGAGTTCTCAGTGGCGCCTCATTGTATTACCAATACATAGTGATTTCAAATACTGCACGTTGTATACACATTGATTACGAATACTGCACGATTAATACGTAGTGATGCTAAATACTGCCTGATGAAGACGTAAGTCATCATTTGGTGACACACTTAGTTAGAAAGTTAGAAATAATCCTGTAACATGTATACGTTTATCATCATTCCCAGTTGACATTGTCGCGTTAATGTTTTGTGGATTGACCAGCAAGAGGGTTTGTATTATGGTTATCGGCTCTGAGATGACGGCCTTCCTGGGTTTACTGATCGGTGTTCCCCTTGCTTCCAGTTTCGGCTGGGCAGACTGGATGTTTGCGGTATCGGCAGGAATCTTTCTCTTTGTAGCCCTGGCTCATCTGGTAAGTAAGCAGCTAGATCGGTTATCTTTGATGCAACTCGTAAAAACCACAGGCCTAATGTATAGGGCTAAATCATTCATCTTATAGCCCTACCTATATCAACCGATGGTAGAGGTTAACAATTAATCTGCGCCTATTCCCGGCCTCTCAAAACTTATATCTGATTTTTCTCGATTAGACGAATGAATTAATCCCATACATTATGTTACCTTAGGCCACCCTTGAACAGTCCCTGCAGAAATCATGACACCAAAGAACAAAAGACGAACAATTTGGTCAACATGCCCTGGCTTTTACTCCCGCTTTTCTCCCGGTTTTCTCCCAGTTTTCCACCTAATGAGGCAAGGAAAAGTTTGAAGTGAACAATCCGTCGTCCTATAAGTGTAATACCATTGAGAACGACGTTAAACCCAAATCAAACAAACAAACCAGCCAAGGCTTTTGCTGATTGTTGGTGCTTTGATCAATCAAGACGCGTGTGGTGTTAAGTTTTTTTATATAAATATTCGTCATCAAATGATTAGCGGAGAGGTGGGAGGGAGCTTCCTGTTGCCAAGATACTCGTGGATCTAGGGGGCGCGTGAAGCCGTTCTGTTTGTGATTTTATTGTATTGCGTCCTGTGATTGTCCTGTGATTGTCTTGTATTTGTCCTGTCTTGTATTTGTTTGTTACCAGTGATGTCAAACACCCGTTTAACATCAAACAAGCAAATTACAACAGGTGTTGATTTTGAGGAAAACATTTTTTCTTGGCCAATTTAGACACCGAATACGGTATATTATTATCCGTCGACCCAATCTGTTGTGTTCCGATTGGTCAATTTGAAGGGTGATAACAACCCGTATACACCGCGTGAGATTTATCTTGTCAAAAGATTTCACAGGTAATATAAAGACAACCATGGCCGCCTCCACTTCCCATTTTGTTTTAAAAATTTCATAACAATTATTGTAGAAATCGATTTTAGATTGACACAGGCCCGCAGCCATGACTAAGTAGTAGCATATGCGCTTACTCATCCTACTTCGATGTACGGTTTAGAGGCAACTACCAGTGTGCAGTTGACAATCCGTCGTCATAAAAGTGAAATACCTTTTAGTGCGACGTTAAACCTCGATCAAACATGTCAATAGACCAGGAAAAAGCAGGTCATATCGACAAGGAAAAAGCTGGTCGAAAGTGAGTTTGACCAGGAAAAAGTGGGTAAAAAATCCGACCAGCTTTTTCCTGGTTGGACACGATTGATCCAGGTTTTTGCTGCTCGCAGCCGATCGTATTTTTTGTGGTCGTCATTGGCCCTTTCGTTGTGGCTGAATGAAAACCGCGTTGTTTTTACAGCGCTGATCATCACGGTAAGAAACTCAGAACGCTAACAAAGATCGTATCGACGTATAACCTATTTTCTAATCGGCGACATGAATAAAATCGCACACATTGGCTTGACGGATAATAAATTTGTTATATACGTTTTTCTCGTTGCGAACGCCCTTTTATGACCGTCCTGCAAGCTCGTCTGCTCCTTTGCCCGCGGATGAGTTTGTAAGACGGCCGTTTAAGTCCGTACATCCTTCGAAAGATGTCCATTACTCATATTATGTATGTAGATATTTGTTTGCAAAGATTTTATTTCCAAGAAAAAAAAGTAAATTTGGTAAAGATCCAATCATATCTTAGAAACTTGTTGTAAGTTTAATCGATATCAATATCAAACTTTCAGTGCATTTTTGGTGCTTTATTTCTTAATGCCATCACTACAAAGCCAAATAATCTCTTTTTTTCGTTAGAATAGCCTTTTAACCCAAAATGATGCCTCAGTTTTTTTCCGAAGCTTTGCCAAGAACGATTTTAGCGAACTTTATTGATGTTCAACCTTAGAATAAGGTACAAAATATATCTTTCAGAAACCATTTTTAAAATTAAGGCAGACTTAACAAACTTGATTCATGCTTTTGAAGCCAACATTGTCTTCTATGAACTGTTTTCGAGAAAGAAGCCAGTTTTCTATATAGACTTAATCAAAATCTAAAGTGTCTTTACCGTAATCATAATTACGTTTCACAGGTGCCCGAGTTGGTACGTCAGTTGAGAGCTAGTCACCACACCTGTATCACGTTTACATTCATTAACATCGGACTTCTCCTCGGATATTCTTTAATCGTTCTTATAGTCATGTTTGAGGACCACATACAAGTGTGACGTCACCAGTTTATCAGCTGTCATGTTTGAGGACCACATCAAACTGTGTCGTCAGCTGTTTAACAACTGTCATGTTTGAGGGCCACGTCAAAGTGTGACGTCAGCAGTTATCAGCTATCAAGTCTAAGGACACATCAAAGTGTGACGCCAGCAGTTATCAGTTGCCGTGTTTGATTCCCATATCAAAGTGTGGCGTCAGTAGTTTATCAGCTGTTATGTTTAAGGACCAAATCAAAGTGTGACGTCAGCAGATACCAGCTGTCATGTTTAAGGACACATCAAAGTGTGACGCCAGCAGTTATCAGTTGTCATGTTTGATGACCACATAAAAGTGTGATGTCAGAAGTTATCAGTTGTGACGTTTGATGACCATATCAAAGTGTGACGTTAGCAGTTATCATGTTTTAGGACCAAATCAAAGTGTGACTTTAGCAGTTTAGCAGTTGTCATGTTTGAGGGCCAAATCAAAGTGTGACGTCAGCTGTTTAACAGATATCATGTTTTAGGACCAAATCAAAGTGTGACTAGCAGATATCAGATGTCATGTTTGAGGACCATAACAAGGTGTGCGTCGGCAGTTATCAGCCGTCATGTTCGAGGAACAAATAAAGGAGTGACATCGGCAGTTATCAGCCGTCATGTTCGAAAAAACCACACAAAGGAGTGACGCCGGTAGTTATCAGCCATCATGTTCGAGGAACAAATAAATGAGTGACGTCGGCAGTTATCAGCCGTCATGTTTGAGAAAACCACATAAAGGAGTGACGCCGGCAGTTATCAGCCGTCATGTTCGAGGAACAAATAAATGAGTGACGTCGGCAGTTATCAGCCGTCATGTTTAAGGACCCAGAAAGGAGTGACCTGGCAGTTAACAGCCGTCATGTTCGAGGAACACATAAAGGGGTGACATCGGCAGATATCAGCCGTCATGTTTAAGGACCACATAAAAGAGTGACGTTAGTGACGGTAGTTTTCAGTGTTCATGTTCGAGGACCATATATAATTCAAATGAACAGATAAATACAGTCGGCCTAATGTAGAGGATTCGCGGTATCCGTAGGGGCAGGACATAATGTACTCCTAAATAATACTTGCGTATTTTAAACCCAGATAAGATTCTCTTACATGATGGATACTGTGAAAAAAGGTTCTCCGGTGAACAAAATGTGAAATTTGTAACCCATGTAACCCATATAACAGGAAGTGCCATCCATGTCATTAACTAACAACAATAGCATGGTATGCATATTCAATGATATGTTATTGTTAATCACTGACATTGATAGCTCTACCTGTTGACAGAGTGATCCACCTGTTTAGCCACTGGCGATCCCTATTGAGTGAAGTGATGATACTACAGTAAAAAGAATCTCACAAGGCTTGGCATGTGTGGCAATCAAATTAAAGTGTGACGTAAGAAGTCATAAGTTTTTGTTTTTTTTAGGACCACATTAAAGTCGGACGTCTGCAGTTATCAACTAACATTTAGTTTCTCTATCCCAATGTCAGTTGATCTGTTGGATAAAGAGTGTTCTGTTGACACCTTGAGCGGATCAATGAGTGAATTTTACAGGGAAGTTAATTCGCCAGTTTATCACTGCGGCCGTTCCGCTGCTGTACTGGGTCAAGATTCTGCGAAACAGTTTTATACTCAAATCTAAATTGTGAAATTAAGTAATATGTTAAAGTCGTTGTCATGGACATCAAGGGGACGGGACGGTCTATAGGATAAGAAGAGTAGACATTTTTCATATGAATTTCTACGTAAGATTAAATAACTAGTTCAGTTTTCAATGTCGATTGTTAACGGCGTTAGGGCCAGATTGGTTTATTGAACATTTTTCTCTGTATGCAATGTTATGTAATAAAGTTCAAATGATGTAATATAGTATATTTAATGTAATGTAGCATATTTAATTTAATATAGTATATTTTATCTTATAAAGTACATTTTATGTAATAATGTATAGTTTCTCTTTGTCACATGGTATACTTTATATCATATGGTATACTTTTTGTCATATGGTATACTTTTTATCATATAGTATACGTTATGTAATATGGTATGCTTTATGTCATATGGTATACTTTATGCCATATGGTATACTTTATGTCATACAATAAACTTTATGTCATATGGTATACTATATGTCATATGGTATACTTTATGTCATATGGTACACTTTATGTCATATGGTATACTTTATGTCATATGGTATACTTTATGCCATATGGTATACTATGTGTCATATAGTATAATTTATGTCATATGGTATACTTTGTCATATGATACACTTTATATCATAGGTTACTTTATGTCATATGGTAACTTTATGTCATATGGTACACTTTATGTCATATGGTATGCTTTATGACATATGGTATATTTTAGGTCATGTGGTATACTTTATGTCATATGGTATACTTTGTATCATATAGTATACGTTATGTAATATGGTATACTTTATGTCATATAGTATACTTTATATCATATATTATACGTTATGTCATATGGTACACTTTATGTCATATGGTATGCTTTATGTCATATGGTATATTTTAGGTCCTATGGTATACTTTATGCCGTATGGTATACTTTAAGCGACATGGTATACTTTGTCATATGGTATATTTTATGCCATATGGTATACTTTATGTCATATGGTATACTTTATGTCATTTGGTATACTTTGTCATATGGTATACTTTATGACTTATGGTATACTTTATGTCATATGGTATACTCGATGTCATATGGTATACGCTACGTCATATTGCATACTTTATCATATGGTATACTTTATGTCATATGGTATACTTTATGTCATATGGTATGCGTTATGTCATATGGTATACTTTTTATCATATAGTATACGTTATGAAATATAGTATACTTTATGTCATATAGTATACCTCATGTCATATGGTATATCTTATGTCAAATAGTATACTTTATGTCATATGATATACTTTGTGTCATATAGTATACTACATGTCATATTCTATACATTATGTCATTAAGTACACTTTATGTCATATGGTATACTTTACATCATATAATATACTTATGTCATATGGTATACTTTACATCATATAGTATACTTTATGTCATATGGTATACTTTGTCATATAATATACTTAACATCATATAGCATACTTTATGTCATATGGTATACTTGTCATATGGTATACTTTATGTCATATGGTACACTTTATTTCATATGGTATGCTTTATGCCGTATGCTATACGTTATGTCATATAGTATAATTTATGTCATGTGGTAACTTTATATTATATAGTTTACTTTATGTCATATGGTATACTTTGTCATATGGTATACTATATGTCATATGGTATACTTTATGTCATGTGGTATACTTTAAGCCACATGGTATATTTTATGTCATATAATATACTTAACATCATATAGTATAATTCATGTCATATGGTATACTTAACATCATATAGTATACTTTATGTCATATGGTATACTTTGTCATATGGTATACTTATGTCATATGGTACACTTTATTTCATACGGTATACTTTAAGCCACATGGTATATTTTATGTCATATAGTATACTTTATGTCATATGGTATAATTTATGTGATATATTAAACCTTATATCATATAGTATACGTTATGTAAAAAAGTAAAGTTTCGCCTTTTTTTTTGTTGTTGTTATTATTCTGAATTTTGTGATGTTACAATGCTGTACAATATAAAATACCCATATTCACACTTAACATAACTTTTTACAAGTTAAATGTGTGAAATGTGTATTCCTGGTACCCAACTCAATGAAGACATGTGTGAAATGTATAGTACGGGTCCTCAACTAAATCTGTACAAGCGGTCCCCAACTAAATGTGCACAACGTTCCCAAGTTAATGGGGAATTGTGTAAAATCGATCCTCAACGTAATGTGTACAACCGGTCCTAAACTAAATGTGTACAACCGGTCCTAAACTAAATGTGTACAACCGGTCCTCAACGTAATGTGTACCACTGTTCTCCAGCTAAACGTGTACAACCAGTCCCCAACTAAATGTAGTCCCTTACTTAATGTGTACAACCGGTCCTCAACGTAATGTGTGCAATTGTTCTCCAGCTAAACGTGTACAACTAGTCCCCAGCTAATTGTGCACAAGTGGTCCTCAACTAAATGTGTACAACCGGTCTCCAGCAAAATGTGTACAACCGATCAATAACTAAATGTGTACAACCGGTCCTAAACTTAATGTGTACAACCGGTCTCCAGCTAAATGTGTACAACCAGTCCCCAAATAAATGTGTACAACCAGTCCCCAACTTAATGTGTTCAACCAGTCCTCAACTAAATGTGTACAACTAGTCCCCAACTAAATGTGTACAAGTAATCCTCCACTAAATGTGTACATCCAGTCTCCAACTAAATGTGTACAACCGGTCCTCAACTAAATGTGTACAACCGGTCCTCAACGTAATGTGTACAACTGTTTTCCAGCTAAACATGTACAACCTGTCCCGAACTAAATGTGTACAACTAGTCCTCAACTCAATGTGTTTTAACCAGTCCTCAGCTAAATGTGTACAACCGGTCGTCAATTAAATGTGTACAACCGGTCCTCAACTAAATGTGTACAACCATTTCTCAACTAAATGTGTACATCCGATCTGCAGCTAAATGTGTAAAACCAGCCCCCAACTAAATGTGTACAACCGGTCCTCAACGTAATGTGTACAAGTGGTACCCAACTAAATGTGTACAGCAAGTCCTCAACTAAATGTGTACAACCAGTCCCCAACTAAATCTGCACAACTTGTCCTCAACTAAATCTGTACAACCGGTCCTAAAGTAATGGGTACACCGGCTCTCCAGCTAAATGGGTGCAACCAGTCCCCAACTAAATGTGTACAAGTGGTCCCCAACTTAATGTGTTCAACCAGTCCTCAACTAAAGAGTACAAATAGTCCCCAACTAAATGTGTTCAACCAGTCCTCAACTTAATGTGTACAAGTGGTCCTCAACTACATTTGTTCAACCAGTCCTCAACTTAATGGGTGCAACCAGTCTCCAACTTAATGTGAACAAGTGGTCCCCAACTTAATGTGATCAACCAGTCCCCAACTAAATGCGTACAACCAGTCTTCAACTAAATGTGTACAACCGGTCCTGAACGTAATGTGTACAATTGTTCTCCAGCTAAACGTGTACAACCAGTCCGCACCTAAATGTGTACAATCGGTCTTCAACTAAATGTGTACAACCGGTCCTGAACGTAATGTGTACAATTGTTCTCCAGCTAAACGTCTACAACCAGTCCCCAACTAAATGTGTACAAGTGGTCCTCAACTAAATGTGTACAACCGGTCCCCAGCTAAATGTGTATAACCGATCAAAAACTAAATGTGTACAACCGGTCCTCAACTAAATGTTCACATCCAGTCCAAAACTAAATGTGTACAACCGGTCTCCAGCTAAATGTGTACAACCAGTCCCCAAATAAATGTGTACAACCGGTCCTCAACTAAATGTTCACATCCAGTCCAAAACTAAATGTGTACAACGGGTCCTCAGCGTAATGTGTACAGCTGTTCTCCAGCTAAACGTGTACAACCATTCGCCAAGTAAATGTGTACAAGTGTTCCCCAACTTAATGTGTTTAACCAGTCCTCAACTTAATGTGTTCAACCAGTCCTCAACTAAATGTGTACAACCGGTCCTAAACGTAATGTGTACACCCGCTCTCCAGCTAAATGGGTGCAACCAGTCCCCAACTAAATGTGGTCCCAAACTAAATGTGTAAAACCAGCCCGCATCTTAATGTGTTCAACCTGTCCCCAACTAAATGTGTATAAGTGGTCCCCAACTAAATGTGTACAGCAAGTCCTCAATTTAATGTGTACAACCAGTCCCCAACTAAATGTGTACAACCGGTCCTAAACGTAATGTGTACAACCGCTCTCCAGCTAAATGGGTGCGACCATTCCCCAACTAAATGTGTACAAGTGGTCCCCAACTAAATGTGTTCAACCAGCCCTCAACTTAATGGGTACAAGTTGTCCTCAACTACATTTGTTCAACCTGTCTTCAACTAAATGTGTACAACCGGTCCCCAACTAAATGTGTACAACCGGTCCTCAACTGAATGTGTACAATCGGTCCCAAACTAAATGTGTACAACCAGCCCCCAACTTAATGTGTTCAACCTGTCCTCAACTAAATGTGTTCAAGTGGTCCCTAACTAAATGTGTACAGCAAGTCATCAACTTAATGTGTACTACCAGTCCCCAACTAAATGTGTACAAGTGGTACCCAACTAAATGTGTTCAACCAGTCCTCAACTTAATGTGTACAAGTGATCCTCAACTACATTTGTTCAACCAGTCCTCAAGCAAATGTGTACAAGTGGTCCCCAACTAAATGTGTAAAAGCTCAACAACCAGTAACCAACTAAAGGTGTGAAATTATTTCCAAGCAATCAATGTATTGATGAATAGAATTACAGGTAAGCATTCGACCAACGACGATTGCTCCCAATTAAAAGAACCAGAAATTATATACAAAAAAGTTGAGTCTGTGCAGAAATCTTTTTTATTTTTCTTAACAATAATCAACAATCTTTGGTGAAAAGGTGATCAGCATATTATTTACATGCAGCTCAGACGGCCAGAGCGACGGCCCTGCTAGAGAGAGACACGAGTTCGAATCCTGGTGGAAAGAAGAATAGTTCTCCAGATTAAATATATATATACAATTTTAGTACTCAAAGTTAGAATGTGACGGAAAATGATCCATATAAAAGGCATTGTACCTCCAAGGTGCCAGTCTTAAATATATATCGTTCAGAAATAAAGCCCTTTTTAATTTAAGTTAAACATTTTCGTTCTTGCATCATTCATAATGTCGGTGTGGTCTCTGATCGATATAAAGCACTGATAATCAATATATATATATTCTTTAACTTATAAATATGATATAATATTAAATTCATTGGACTGTGTGATGTGCATTTAATAGATAAACGAAATTATAAAATAAGGATTGCATAAAAGGCGATGTAACGAATGTACAAATATAACTGTTTAGCAGCCCAAGATTTGCTATACCCAAACTTCATATATTCAACAGTAAATGAAAATTAAAAGCGCATTGGATGCATATGTGTCATGAAGAGAGTTCAAATTCAACATATCAAAGGAACGGACACCACACAAGTTCATTGAAGTAGTAATTGTTCTGTGACAAGACGTCTATTCGAAAAGAAATTTGAACGGTTCAAAGTCTTTGGGTGGCGTTCCTCTCACCAGGTGAACATGATCTATGTCGGCCTCATCAGACAGCATGGTTCTCCACGTGCCCTTCAGGTAGTCATTACTGTGGATCACACCCCCGGGGATATACAAGGTGTGGCGAACTGGGACGTGGAATGCTGTCAAGTGTAATTCGTCCTCACCCACAAACTTAGCCATTATAAAATTCCCAGAGTCCTCCTCTAAGGGACAGTCAAGGTGAGAGAACTCGTGTCTCTCGATACCTGCACCGCCATTTGTTGCTGTAACATAGTCCTCCAGATATTTGTTCTCATAGGTAAAATCCTGAATACCGTGTCTGTAGAGTAGTGAAATCTTTAACTGGTTCCCTTCCGCAAAACTACAACCATAGTACCTAAGATGCTCTGGTGTGGCCGTGTCATTTTGCAATTTACCATCAAAGTCTTTGGGGAATATTACTTTTCCTGATTTACCCTTGCTGGTACTCTGTTGCCATATTACTCCTTTGATAACGGTATGTTTTGGGACGAGAGGAGGAAGATCCGAAAAGAGAGCCAGGTCAAGGAGAGAGTATTCCCCGGGGACGATGTCATCCACCATGCCATGACCTCCTTTCATCGCCAACTCGCCTGATGCACCGTAGCGACGAAATGTGGCAAATTTATTCCAACGCTCCCTGACGAATGTGGCTAGTTCGGCTGCCTCTGACTTGTCATAGAACTCCTTCAGCTTTTCGTCCACAGCGTTGAGGCCTCCTTCATTTTGATAAGCTTCCGTTTCCGGGACTGACGACATTCTGTTCTTGTAGAAATCTCGAAATTGGTCGTAGGAAACTTGTCCGTGGTGTCGTTTGTCCATGTGATCAAAGGCCTCCAGCAATCTGCTCATACGGACTGAGCGTTTCTTATCCCATACATATTCGGCAAATTCCTTGAAATTCAGAGTCCCAGTCCCGTCTCGATCTGCTTTCAGAAAAGCTCCTCTTAATTTTGTCTCCGCATCCCCGGCCACCGTTTCGTCTAGAAGAACATTAGCGAAATAATTGGCAAACTCTTGAAAGGTAACGTAGGAGCCGTTGTTTTTTTCTATACACTTATACATCATGTTGATTTCCTTAACTGATATTTTTAAGCCTAGGTTTACGATGAAGTCCTTGAATTCATTTCCATCGATTTTTCCGTTACCATCTTTATCTATCATCATGAACACTGCCTTCATCTTGTCGTTGTTCGCTTTGATCACATTAGAATCATCAGAGTTATCAAAAGATTCATCGTCACTTCCGGTATGTGATGACGTCACAGATATCTGATCGAATTTCCGCCTAAGAGGAACTTGTTGGGTGACAGACACTGCCACTTCCGGCATGATTTCTTCAATATTATCCATTGCTCCTTTTTCTAGGTTGTTGAGCTTGGAGTTGAATTGATCCAAGTCTTCCTTGTTTTGTTTATCGCCAATCCATCGAGCTTTAAGTAAACGTTGTATAGGTGTGGTTTTATCCCTGCTGGCATCCAGAGTTTCTTCAATGTGAGTTGTCCAGGAGCGCCGTAGCTGATATGCTTCTGTGGCCAGCTCTACTTCCAGATACGGTAAAGCACTCAACTTAAATCTCCCTTGTAGTTTGTGAATGACACCCCTATAGGGAGGAAGAATTTCCAGCTTACTTCCCGTGAGAATAACCTCTCCACGCTTTTTGTTGGTCCCAACAAGACTAGGATTATCATAAAACATTAGTCGGGTAGATGTTAACACACCCCAAGCCTTTCGCCAGTTCGTCCAGTTCGCTTGTTTCTTGGATCGTCTGTACAGCCAACCTGATTTCATGATCTCACAAACCAGCCAGCTATGTAGTTCGTCAATGCACTTATTAACTGAATCTTTGGATTCGTCCTGAAATAAATCTTCAGTGAGATTATCAAGGAAAGAGGCAAAGGTGTACGTCTTGTTTCCATGACTTCCGGTACCTTTCCAATTCTTCCCTAGATGGGAACTGGCTTTGTCCACGAACCAATCCATTACCCCTTGACTCACCACCGGTGGAAATGTGTCAGTATCAGATAATCGATTACTGATCCCCCAGAGTTTGCGAACACTTGCTTCACTCAGATTTTGCCTGGAGAAGAGAGTCTTACACAAATCCCAACATCTGTTTTCTACTTCTTCTTGCAATAAACACTGAAAAGCTCCAACTTCAGCTAAAACCTCAAAGAGGTATTGTTTAAATGAGGAGATGTTGACATCATTGTCAGTTTTAAAGTACTCGTCAAACTTGTTACTGGAATATCGGATGGTGGAGAGTTCTGATAACTGTGCCACTACTCTATGTAGACTTTTCTTTGTGAGCTGCTGGTCTGAAGTGCCCGGATTGAGAGAATGAGCTGCAACCCAAACACACATTAAACGTTCTCCTGGCATTCTGGGATATCTGAAAAACAAGAATACATGAAAGTTTAAACATGTCTCTAATACACAGCCAATTTGAACTTCAAACCGGGAAATCATACAACAACCAAGCTTAAAAGAAAATTTTGAAATAAAGTTAACCAAAGGAAAGCTCCTACGAAACGGTTAATTAAAAACTTCCCTTCTTTCATAATCCTGTAGAAACTCCTTAACGCATTTAATCGTCTGCTGAGATATCATACCATACTCATTTCCCTAACTCTTAATGGTGATATTTAAACAATAAGACATGGCCAGTGTTGGATATACTTAGCTACATAAAACGGTTTTCGCCAAGATCACAAAACAATAAAATACTAAGGGGTGGGGTGCAGCTGTTTCATTGGAAGGGAAAATTGGCATCTTTGAAACTTTCATTTTCTGCTAGAGCTAGAAAGTGTTACATATTGCTATAATTTCACTCCCAACTTTGTAGGCTATTTTCAAAACTTCATAAGCTAAACCGTTCATGCCCCTATACGCGGTTTCAACTGAGAATCGACAGGACGGCGGTGACATCACAAGTTTATAAAGCCATTTATACCTTGATTTCGTCTATTATACAATTTCTTTGTTGTCAAGAAACTTTTTAGTCCCATTTTTGTCCTTTTCTCTCGATTCCTGAGTTTCTCACCCACACAGCTTTATCATTATCTGACACTAAGGCATCAATTTGGCTCTTTTTTTGTGTGTGAAATTCTTGTTCTGTATCTAACACCGATATCAATCTGAATAATTTTCTTGACTATCTATTTAAAAATCGACACCCCGGGGTCAGTGCGGTCAATGTTTAAAACATAAGACATTGTCCCATGGCACAAACAATTTCATTTTGGTAACATTGTTCCCTGGGTAAAATTCAAAGACTTCTGAATAGAATCGCATGATATAGATTAATCCGTGAGTGTACCACTACGAACGACGGGTTTGTATCACTCTAGCGTCAAGCTATTTCCAGTGTGTGCGTGTAACCCGGTCAAGATCAGTCAAACGCAATTAACAAAAACATTAAACAACAAAAAAAAACCTAGATTCAATCAATCGACGCTTCATAAAAAAATGCGAGATAAACAAAAAAAAAATTGTGTTCTCAAGCAATTGCCTTAGTTATAGTAGTACGTATGAAAATGATGATATATTTAATATGAGAAATGCATTGACAGCATCAGGTCCTAACCAGTTACACTTATCTTCAAGAACAAAATTCTCTATCCTATTAAGAACCATGTGCCTTTTGCATGTCTAAGTTTTCTTCCACATGTCCAATAGTTGTTTCATGTCTTGGAGTTGTAACATGTCTAGCAGTTGTTAAATATATGTCGGAATGTTTGCGTGTCTATAAGGTGTTTCATGTCTTGAGTTGTTGTATGCCTCGGAGTTGGTACATGTCACGATGCTGCTAAATGTCACGATGTTGTTACATGTCACGATGCTGTTAAATGTCACGATGTTGGTACATGTATCGACGCTGTTACATGTATCGACGTTGTAACATGTATCGGCGTTGTTACATATCTCGATATTGTTGTATACCTCGGTGTTATTACATAGTTCGGTGTTATTACATATCTCTGTGTTACATGTCTCGGTGTTGTTACATGTCTCAGTGTTGCTACATGTATCGGCAATATTATATTGTTTGGTGTTGTTACATGTCTCGGTGTAGTTATATCTCGGTGTTGTTATATATCTCGACGGTGTTACATATCTCAGTGTTGTTACATATATCGGTGTTGTTACATATCTCTTTTTAACCATTTATATACCAAGTATAGCCGAAGTGAGGGTATACAGTTGTTTGCTGTGCAACGGGCGCAAGATGAACGCCATGACTTCCGAGCTCCAACCAATAAGAAGACAGCGGCCAGCTGACTCCGAGTGACGTCACGGAGGGACAAATAGAAATATCAATGCCTGAAAAGCCAAGTTATTGTGCCATTTTTTTTTTTTTTTTTTTTTTTTTTTTCAATATTAGCAAACTATCGCCTTGCTGCCCTGAGTCGGGTGTTTTATATCTTAGGAAGTTCTAAAAGATTTCCGAAACTCGGCAAGCCTGGCAACATGTTTTCCGGTTACACTGTTACAAGGCGGAGTGAATGAATTGTTCACAGCTGTAGATTCGTATTTTTGCGAGAGTTTTTATACTGGACGAGGCTTAGGCCTACTTACCAAAAATAAACGTATGACAATCACTTCACTGAGTAGTGTAGTGTTTCAACTGTCTTTTGGAAATGGATATATCGAGGTTAACGGCGACATGCACAGGTGTGAAATATGCTGACTTAAAAAATAAATAAACTCCATATAAAAGGACAAAGCAAGAAGATATCAGTGTTAAAACACACGGAACGAATTGGCTCAGAAAACACTAAAAGCGTGTTATACATGGAGAGTTATCATTCAGCCTTGAGCTATCCCGTTGACCTTAAGGCATCAGATGATATTAAAATTCTCCGCTTCGCTCCAACAGCACAACTTAACAGATTGGAACGGATTCAACCTTAAATGCGTTCCTGTTTAATTAAATGGCTCGGGGCATTTTACTGTTCTACGTTTATAGAATGTGAACAGTTTTGTTTTATGTGCCCTAACTTGTAGAAAGTTACAATAAAGTTTGAACCACAAAAGGGGAAATATTAACATAAATATCAGTTTTATGTTTTGCTAAATGAAACTAGGGTTTGTTAAATTTTTACTTTTAAAGTTGTCGCATATTTATGTCAGAAAATCTGTCAGAAGAACCTTCAAGTCTAGTTATCGTAAACTTACACAAACCGCTTTACACGTGAGTTCATTACTGCGTTAGTGTGCCGTTGTCCTGGCGGTCTATAGGAGCTAAAGCGCAACATGAAGCCGATTTGTTTGTGATGTTGTACTGCGTTCTGTTTTTACCCGGCCTTGTCTTTGTTTGTTATCAGTGGTGTTGGGGGGTGGTTTCCCGTCATCTTTCAAACTGGCACCCCGTCATGTGAGTGAAATCACCGTAAGTACAGCGTTAAACCACAAAAACAAACACACAAGCGTTAGATGATATCCCGATATATACGTTTTGTAATCTGTTGCTAAGATATGCCATGGCCTTTACAGGAGGGGTCAGACAGCCTTTGATAAGAACTCGTTCGAGTCTTTTGTGAACTGTACCATGACAGTGTGAGCCGCAGTAGTCTGTGAGACAGTATACTATGATAAAAATATACGGGGAAACAAATCCAATGCAGGATCAATTAAAATAAGGTAATGGATTTGAGGCTTACTTGCTGGCGACAAATAAATGTATTTTGGAATTATTTTTAAAAAATAGCACAATTATTTTACAAAATGTTTTATACATGGGTCGCTGTACGTGCACACTGTTTCGAAAAGATAGCTTTCGCGGAGTCCCTATTTCCGAGTACAACCTATTTTTAGTAAACCCCTGTACATAGAGGATACATGGCAAACGCGCCTCAATTCGCTTACGACATATATACTCTAACATAACATATGTGAATTATAAAGTGATTTCGACATCCGGGTGGGCTTTTTAATAACTTAATTGTAGAGAAAACGACACCGAAAACAATAGTGTAAGTTCTCTTAACTCGAAACGAATTGCTACCTTGTCCTCAATGTAGTGATGATATATGCTGTGAATAAAATGTTCACTAAATCAGTGGCGTACTCGGTGTGTTGGG
>JARFOD010104844.1:0-16099 GCA_031763545.1 Mopalia muscosa
TAAAGTAAATTTTGCAGTTATCAGCGTTTCACAGCTCTTTGGTATTAATCGAGGGTAACCCGCTCAAAGAACTGGGCCGTATTCACAGTAAACGATAATCGGTTCATAGTCTTATTAAAAAGACTCCGGTACCAGAAGGCAAAACTTTGATGACCGTAAAATGATTAATTTCCTACTGTTCGCGGCAATGCCCAATGTAAATCGATGAAAACTTGTTCACCAATTAATATTGAACGCATCCAACATCTGGTAAAACAATATAACACAAAAAGCATTTTGGATAGGCGTTGAAAAAACTTTTTTTAAAATTATTATTCTGACTGTTTGACCTCACTCATCAATCACGGACGTTACCCATTGAAAACACAGCAAAGAGCAAGAACACCCTTGTAAACTAGTTGATGACAAATTAAATAACACTGTATCATGGGAAAGTGAGACGTTAAGCGCTTTACCAATAGAAATGGAGTATGGCTTTTCTCAGGAATCAATCAAAAAATACATTCTGATTGGACATCATTTTGTCAATGTAAGGACATCTTCATTACCACCACATCCCTTTTGGGGCATTTGATTGAAACCGTAAATTGAGCGGTCCTAGCAAGACAAATTACAGCTGTATAAACACAACGGAACTATGATGCCATTCAGCTGTAGATCAATTCAATTCCCCTTTTAAAGATGCCAGTTACCCGAATTAAAAACATTATAAAGATACTAACAAGTTTAATCATCTTTAAATTGATTTGATTGATTGATATTTATTTCACCATCAAGTTATTTACACAAATTATATATATTTATCTTTTTAGTAAAATTTATGGCGGGAATAAAGATCCAGAGAGCTTGTTCTATCCCAAAATGTAATAATGATAATTATTAGTTAGTAAAATTGTTACATTTTATTTGACCTATATAACACCTGTTCAAATTGTCTTTGTGTAACAGACCAGCCTCCATCACTTCCTGTTAAGACGCGGGCGGTTGGAGGGAGCTTTGTGTTGCCCTGGTGCTCTAAGAGCTAAAGGCGAACAGGAAGCCGATCTGTTTGTGGTGTCTGTGTTGCGTCCTGTTGTTGTCGTCCTGTATTTGTCCCGCCCTCATTGTTTGTTGCCAGTGGTGTCGAGGGTGATTTCCTTCACCCATTTGGCTGGCACGTCGTCATATAAGTGAAATACCCTTGAGTACGACGTTAAATCCCAATCAAACAAACAAAGAAACAATCCTGTTAAAACAGTTATGGTGAGGGTTTATCCCAAAGCTCTCATTCTGGTTAAAAAGCTAGATGGTACTTGACTGTTTCAAAATGCTTGTGGGGCTGAGCCGCTATAATAAGTTTCTACAGCCACGCCCCCTGATGAATTTAGTAGAGTAGCTCGGAATAAAACTCTTGGTAAGCGAAGAAGACTGCAGATTTGTGATACGCATTTAATCAACAATAAACAAAATATCATACAGACATCGGATGGCTATGGAAATCTTAAATAATTGAGCTTTTACTTGCAACGAATTTACTCTCAAATTGCTTCCCTGCAACATAATCGTTTAACAAAATCAATCTGGTGAATATAAATTTTATTACAAGCTAGACAAAGATAACAGGAAAAATGATAACAAGAAGAGATTATACAACAGCGTGTAAAAAGGCGCTTATTGCCATTGTATATGGTGCTTACAACATTAATATCCTTGAAAATCATTATGGGTTTTATTGATCCTTTGCGCTTTCATTTTGTTTAATGAAAATGAGTTTTAAAACTACATCGTTTTATTGTACTGGATCAAAGTTATTTAAAATGGGAAAACAAGAACATGTATTGATCCGGAGTAGTTTAATCACCATTATTATCTCTACTTCCGGGATTAATGGCCATTACAGAAATTACAGGTGAAATACAATACCAACTTTTCCTCGAACCGATTGCAGTTGAAAAATGTAGTATTTTACTTTGCACATGTCAACTTGTCATTTGCATTGTTTGTAAATTTAACTTTAAAAGTACCACAAATCTCAACTAAATGTGTTTTGTTCGTTTGTTTGATTGAGGTTAAACGTTTATGTCGACTGATTGTCCATTTCACACTGTTCCTTGTCTTATTACGATGGAAAACCGGGAGGAAACCTAGTGAAAACCACCCCCGCGATTGCCGAAGTCTCATTTTGTGACTCACTCATTCAACTAAATAAGTTCCTTTCCTTAAAGAACTTTTTTCTAGAAAAACTATTTATGTTAAAAACTTAAATTTTTTACCATAATAAAAAGCACAATGCCTCTAATAAGCAGTGTCTCATTTTTTAGAAGTTCGTCATTGATTTGTCTAAAATGTTTTCTGAAAGCTGTATTTTACGTTTTTATAAGACTTTCTAAGGTGGGATAGACAAAACAATCCATTAGGATCGTTCAACATTTGTTATTAACGTAAACACCATTTACTAGTTCAAGGATTATTCTACTGCGTCAACTAATTTACTTTGTCTTATCGCTATTGCACTTCGAAAAATAAACCATGAAAAATGCAGTCTTATTTTCTCTGTTGACATTTTCTGTCCAACAGTGCATTTGTATCTAACACCCCACATTATGGTCGCGTTGCTGTTCACATTTTGGAAGTACACCGAAGCCATATAAGTGAAATACAGCTTCGTCAATAAATCAATCAATCAGCTCCCAATACAATAAACAGGGTCCAATCCCACCCACACACCCACCCCACCCCACACTAAATGAATACAATTTTTAGCTAGCTCAGTGGATGATCAAACTCCACCTCTCACCAGACCAAGATATAAATAGCTTAACGATACGGTGTATTATCTACCATAGGCTGACTGACAGCATCGAGGAGTAACGAACCAGAACTGTTGCAGGCTGACTGACAGCATCGAGGAGTAACGAACGAGAACTGTTGCACATAACAGTGCGTATTTTGTTGTTGCACAAGTACATTTGATAGAATCTTATGGTTAACGGCACTGAGTAGTTGCTCTGAAGTGACCAAGTACATTTATATGTTGCTAACCCGCCTTTTTGTAAATCCCAGCAAGCCAAACAACGTTACGACAAGGCTGTACTAGTCCGAGCTACTCTGCATTTCAACCCTTGGCAACATTATTGTACAATGAAAGTTTCAGCTACGCCATCTGGCGGATAAAACGATCAAGGTTCTAGTTAAATCTCGCGGTTTACAGTTACATTCGCTGCTATTTTCACTAGCCAAGTCTTCTAATAATACAACATCTGTTCCTACAGAAGTTCCTACTCATCCAATCAACTGTTTGGAAGCCGAGACCCATACATGAATTATCCGCCAAGGGTTGAATTGCAGAGAAGCTCGGAATAGTAACCCTTGGCTAGAGAAGTTTGTGAAATTGTTGCAACGGAATTTTGTGGAGTACCAGTTATGTTTCGACAACCTGAGAAAGTGAGAATACAATCACACGGCAACGAAACAGAAACGTAAAAGCTACGTTTTAATATGGTTGTTGCATCATTTAACGTTTTGACAATGTTGTTATTACGTTGTACAAAACGCTACCAGTTCATAACAAAGTCACAACGTAGCCGATTTCTGTTGTTACAATGTTAAGTTACAACGTTCCCCTCCACGCTTTGACAACGTTATCATAACGTTGTATCAACTAGTACAAACTAACAGCCAAACTTCGTTGTAGATTTTTGGTTATAGCCTGCAATGTTACCAAAGTATAGCTGGTATGCAACGTTCCATCAACGAAGTGCGTTTGCTAGGATTCCACCTCGACTGTAGACTGTAAATTTAAGCAGAAGACCAGTAACTGCCATTTTTAGGCATATTTACCTTAAAAAAGGACAGAGATTTTATTCGATTGGGGTATTAAGCCTGTATTAGGCCGGTGAAGTCTACTTAATTGAAGATTTGAGCCCTGCTTCAAAACCCGATGTAGGTCAATTACACAAATGGGATCCTGTAAACTCAGTAGCACGGTTGTTACATTCTACAGCAAGCAAGTGTCCTGTACAAGGATTTTATTTCATTTTTTATTACACAGGTCATGTATTCAATGCCTGGCACTCTGCAATCCACAACCCAGTAACCATACATTGTGTATCCACGTTGAATAAACACCAGTGGTCGGTATTGCCATAGAGGTGGTGGAATCGAGATCAATGCAAACAAAAACTCGATGCTTTGTCAATCTCGATTATCATTAGGCATAACAGAACGTGACTAACAAGTCGAATCCTTTGCCACAACGCTGTGTAAAGACCAAAGATGTGTGTGTGCTCACACTTGCCTGATACCGGTTTTAACATAAGTTGGTGCCAATAACCTTGCGGTCCTGCAGTATTAAAGATCGTTTGTTTGATTGGTGATTAACGCTTTCTATGACATCACTGAGCTGTCGTTGATTGATTGTAACCCCACCAGAAACACATAAAGGTGCGCAAGGGAGTTTCCTTTTATTAGCATTGATTGTGTGTCCAAAATTCATTTAACAACATGAAATATTAGAATCTAGGGATCTTATACCAATACCATTTTTGCGTCTACATACATGGACACCCTATTTTTGTTATCAGAGTTTCGAATCAATAAGACCAACGCTTTCCACATTTTAACTGGAAAAGTTAATTTTTTTCAATAATGTATTTCATAAAATACTACGACATGTACCTTGGATGACCCGATTTCAATCCAGGTTTTAATATACAAAAATCAGACTTGTAACAATTTTAAGGAGTGATACATCATGACAGGGCCTAAAGTATTTTCGAAAATGGAACTGCAGTACCAACATGTTGATAACACTAATGCCCTATAAGAATACTCGGATATTTATATAAAATAACCTCTTTCTAACAGCCACTGTCAACTTAAGATAGGCTTATCGCAGATCGCCAGAAGAGGGAGTATTTCAACGGAAATCAATCAGATTGCATATCTGATTCTAAACTTAAGTATGTGCCCGCTGTCGTTATACATTCCTCCCCTGGTCACGGTGGTTCTCGATTAAGAGATTTATGAAACACCGGAAGTGTTTAGCATATAAAGAAAACGCCAGGCACTACAAAGATAGGGGAACAGCCTTAGGGATAGTGTCTGTTGGTGTAATTTATTTTACAATTTAGTTACATGGTAACAATTCATAAGAATCAGTATCGGTATTCTATGGGCAAAGTGTAGGCTTCTTCAAATGGTTTGAATATAGCATGACTTAAGCTTTGAAAAGTGTTGTAAAGCTGTATAGTATACATGCATTGTTTCAGTGTATATTCTATGATACCCTGTCGCTTGTCAAATGACTATCAATACCATCCCTAGTCGAAATTAACCCAACAAACGTTCAGGGTTTTTTTAAATGTGAATACATTCTACTAAAGGCGTGACTTCCCGGGCTATAGTCCTATCTTCTGCAATACTGTTTTTACTTAGTATTGGAGTTAAATTAACTACCCAAAATTGCCCAAACAAATCAAATCAAACGCTGCTGGTGTATTTTTTACTGGACCCACAAGACTACTAAAAATGAATAGAGGACGCTGTTATTATTGTACTTTCACTTTCACTTTCTGAGCCTCTTGTCTAAATTGGAAATATAGTATGTTAACGATGATGATACAAATTCTAACTATTCATTTCAATGGGTAATGACACTATATTGCTTGAAACGTTAGTGAAAAATACCCAGCTTGCTTTTACACTACCGGTACCTGTATATATTCTGTCAAAATAACCAAGTATTAGATATTCTGATTGCCGTCTATATGGACAGCAGGATTTAATAGTTATCAATAATGTTGGCCCCTGCAGTATCGATAGTTATACAAATATAAACAAGAGCTCAAGTGAGTCGCAATATTCGCCCGAAGAAATCTTGTCACATGGAATATTATAATCGGGTTTGAATAGAATCCGCCAGGTGACAGCATGTTTAGACAAAAAATACACCAAACAAAATCCTACGCGGCATCATGACATGTTGAATATCTTAACTCTTGTCAAATGGAGCACTCATACCAACTAAGTTTGATTCGAATTCCACAAGAAGTTTTAAAATTAACTTACAGAACCAAAATTTTGACTTTGCCACCCCAGGTAGCGCCACCTGTAGTCCAATATAGGCCAAAAAGTAATCCCAAGTGACGGTCTGTCACGTGGAACTATCATATAAGGTTTGATTAGAATTCCATCAGAAGTTTTTAAGTAAACATACAGAAACCATATTTAGACCAACAGGTGGCGCCACATGTAGGTTGACACACACCAAAATCAATCCCAAGTGACGTTTTGTAACACTCTTACTAAGTTTGATGTGATGTGCACATGAAGTTTTCAAATTGACATACAGAACCTGGTGACACCAGGTGTAGTCCAACATATGCCTAAGCTAATTCCAAGTGACGCCTTGTCACATGGAACAATCACATTAAGTTAGATTTGAATTCCACACAAAATGTTCAAGGTAACAACAGAAACCAAATTTATGCTTTGCCACCAGGTGGCCCCACCTTTAAGTGAACACATGGCAAAATCAGTCCAAAGTGACGTCTCGTCACATGACACACTCATACTAAATTGATTCGAATTTCATAAGAAGTTTTCAAATTAACATACAAAAACAAAATGAAGATTTTGCCAGCAGGTGGCGCCACCTTTAGTCCGACATATGCCAAAACTAATTCCAAGCCATGTCTTGCCACATGGAACAATCATATAAAGTTTGATTCGAATTACACCAGAAGTTTTTAAGTAAACATACAGAAACCAAATTTAGACTCCTGTATGTCAACGCAGGCCAAAATCAATCCCAAGTGATGTCTTGTCACATGGAACACTCATACTATGTTTGATGTGAATTCCATAAGAATTTTTCAATTTAACATACAGAAACAAAATTAAGACTTTGCCAGCAGGTGGCACCCCCTGTAGTCCGACATATGCCAAAATGAATCCCAAGCGATGTCTTGTCACATGGAACAAACACACAAGTTAACGTCTGGACACCAAAATGTTGATGGATGGACAGACAGACAGATAGACATATAGACTGACGACCCCATAACATAATACATCCTGTCAAATGATGGGCATATGAGAAAACATTGAAGCTTTTGTCCGATAACCTTCAAGATAGCAATTATACATAGATAAATGCTTACATATGAACCTACCACAATTCCTTTCCTTCATGTTTAAAAAAATACAAGTATGATATTTTCTCCTTATATTTCTTGCCCTCTCTCTTTTATCAGCCTCAGACTTTGAAATTAGGTCATCAGCATACTCCTTCACACATCTTTTTCAGAGCAAACACCCCAAAACCTAAAAATGATAAAAAGCAGAAATGCTTTTAATGACTCTTAAATAGGGAATTGTGGAATATTCAGATATATTTTTTTATTACTAAGCAAGAACATTTTTTGGATATTATGGATAACTAGATATTAAATATTTTCATTTTTGAACCATACAATTTTACATGTATCCGTTTGTTGCTATGTTATATATAATGCCTCAATAAAGACAGTATATATATCTTAGAAAATCAGCAAATTGGAACAGCTCATTTAAAGGCATTAATCATGTATGGTCTACAAAAACAAAAAAAGTGCTCTTCATCTTGTTTTTCACTTAATTTTAAAAAGTGTATTTAATCAAAAAGTTCTCTTTAGCTATGTTATAGCTTCTTCCATAATGTTCTTGGAAGTTTTAAGCATTCACATGAAATTTTCCTGTCAAACAGTCCGGATTTTTTTCGACCTACACATATATAATGCCAGTAGCTTTTAACATTAACAATACAAAGTGCCTTACACATATTGGAGTTAGGTTGCGATAAGTTATGAAAATATCTTCAGTTCACTGCAAGAAAATGGAGTGTCGCTAAATCGCTTAAGATATTTTGCTTGCTTGGCCTTTAAACAGTAACCTATGGATAAAACACCTTTACTGATAGACCACCAAATTTATTTTTATACTCTTATTTGATCACTATAAAAATTAGTGCAAAATATTTCATATGGTCACTGAAGGTCTACCTTTTCAGTACCGGTATGTATGATACATGTCAAAACCATGATCAAAAGTGACATACCTTTATACTTTGAAATATGTCTAGCCTCGAAACAATCTTTGTGTTGAATTATTTTAAAGTTTGAATTAAAAAAAACAAATCAAAACTTTCAGATTATAGCAAAAACAGAAAGTTCAGAACTTTTTCTAATTGGGAAAAATACAGATACTCGCCGATTTTTGTTTTATAATCTAAAATTACACCTTCCAGCAGTTAGGGTAGCTTTAAGTCTTGGTGCAACAGATTCCCCCTATATATTATTGGCTTAATCTGATCACATATAGGAATGTCTTTAAGCATAATTCTGATTTTATGTTTATTGTTAAACTCCTTACCTTTTTTGGCTGACTTGATGACGCAAAGGTTTCTTTGACCTTGAAAAATGATGAAAAAATAAATTTAAAATTCCATCACATTATTCTTTAAGAATATCAATACTGGTATCCTTGCAGTGGAAATACTATTACTGAAGTTTCTCATACTGACTACCATCAGATAATTAAACTCGTTTATACAAGCTACAGCTATCGTACTCGCCTCAAGAAAGAAGTGAAACTACCAAAAACAGTGATGACTAACATTCAGCTCATAATAATTTGAAGCTATAAGTATATACCAATTTTGTTCAATTGTTTTGTTCAGGGTCTTTCCATTATGACATAACTGGGTCATGCAATAGAAGACTGGATGGCTGAGTGGTTTAAACCACGTGACATGCGTTGCCGGTTTGTAGGTGCCTTAATCTGGGGTCAAGGGTACAAATCCCATGAGGCATTCTCCCCAATTTTCGATACATGACATTGTGAACAACAAAAAGAGGGAGATGATCCATAAGTAAAATCAATATTTAGTATAAATGTCCAACTCTTAAAAATGACAGGTAATATGCAAGTGAGTTTGGCAATACGTAATATCAATAAGCCTATATTTTTTGCAAATTGCAATTATGAAGGTCAAGAATGCTGTCCTGTCGTCGAACCTTGCCATATAATGTCAGTCATGTGGTGAAACAAATGGGAGTGACTTTTATTTGTTACTACACTTTTCAAAAAAAGAAACGCAAAAGAGAATTTTCAGAGTTGACATATATGTTATTCAAATGAACTGAAATCACAATGTCATCAATGTACATTTAAGAAATTCGGCTCAATGACACATTGGTGTATGGAACACCAGTCTCGAAATTTACAGTCCCATTTGCCTACACAACAGTCCACCAGTTGGAGCCAAAGTCAATATCTTGTGTGACCATCCCTTGCAGCCAAAACTGCGCGTAATCGGCTGGGCATGGAACGAATCAATCGTCGGATGTTCCTCTGTGGAATACTTCCCCCACTCTTCTTGCAACATGTGGAACAGCTGATCAAGGGTCACTGGTTGATTTTGGCGCTGACGCACTCATCTATCGCTTTGGTCCCACAGATGTTCGATAGGGTTCGAATCTGGAGATTTGGAGGGCCATGGGAGGACATTGAAGTTGTTGTTGGCGAGGTAGTCCACTGCAGCACGTGCCGTGTGGGGTCGAGCATTATCGTTTTGGAATAGCTCCCTCTGGCGGTCGACAAGCCGAAGGACGGGTGGACGGAGAATGTCATCAATTTCTGCGATTGGCTGTCAAATTGCCCCTCACCAGCACGAGTTCCGATATTCTGTTGTAGGAGATGGCACCCCACACCATGCCACTCCCCCAGCCGAATCTGTCAACTTCCCTTATACAGTTTGATACATATCTTTCATTGCGTCTCCTGTAAACACGTTGTCTGCCGTCACGTGACTCATCTGAGAACCATATTCTCCTCCAATGCTGCAGATTCCATTGCTGTACTCTGTTACACCATCATACCCGTTGACGGTGATGTAGAGGTGTTAAGGAGGGTCGTCTTGCTCGGATTCCAGCCTCTTTTATATGGTTCCTGATTGTCTGGTCTGACACTCTTCGGGCTCCAAACTGTTCTTGGGCTGTGTCACGTGCCGTGCGATGGCAATCACGCAAATGAGATACCCGGATGTATCGATCTTCAGCCCGTGTGGTGACTCGAGGCCTCCCCGATCCTGGACGGTCATTTACAGTTTTGGTCTTGACATACCAATCCCACAAGCGTGTTATCTCGCTAGGATGAACGTTGATGGCCCTCGCAATGACACTCTTGGATTCGCCAGCTTGCAAACGCCCAATGGCAATATTTCTGTCTGCTGCGTTGAGACGTGGCATGTTCTTCGATCCTAACTTTCCGTAATTGTCACAAATCTGCCTGATTCATTTGGGTTTTTATAGCTGAGACCTTTTCTCAAGCTTTGCAGGTGCAAATCGGTTATTTGGACTTTTACAAGTTTTTCACGATCAAGATAAAAACGACCATCAACAGCGTTCTAAATCACCAAGAGTTGCGTTTGAGCGAGGGTTTGGTTACCATGGACGTTAGAAACAAATATATATCATAAGAAAATGTGTATTTGATCCCGCCGTCTGAAAACAATAAGCTATTTTTTCAAATACTCTTTTGCGTTTCTTTTTTTGAAGAGTGCATTTGTCCATGAGTACAATATTCACCCTGTAACAGATAAGATTTATTTACATAGATGCAATAAATGTATATTAACTGTTTTAATATTGCATATGTTTTTTGCTGTGAAAAGATAAGGGGAAATATCTTAGGGCGCTTTCGCTGATGATTTTCTCAAGTAGATTGCTTACCATTGTTGGAAGAACAACACTGCTATATCAATGTAAAACATTTGTGTAGGCAGTTAATATCCGCTAAATCAATCAATCAACCTACATAGAGATAAACAAACATTCTTTTCGTGTCATTAGCGACTTTCGACGTATTGAACTCCGTCGGTATACGCACTATTTATTGTTATTTGACCAAACAAAGCTTTTAGCTGGTTCTAGGGAAGGATATGTTTTCATGTGGAAGGGATAATATGCGATAGACGGAGATTTATAAATAGCAGTAAGAGAGACGAGCTGTTGTTAGATTGATGTTGCTCTAGCATAGAATGAACTGTTTGAACCAGCAGGATGCTCTCGTCCGACCAGACGTGGAAATCGGATGTAAGACTGTAGACCGGCGCCTTTCTTACACAAGCGAGTCCGATATAAAGTTATACATATTGCATGTCGAGACTTCCTAAATAACACAAACCACCGTGTCCTAATTAGCTTTATAGGTGGGAAGAAAATAGCCTACTCTTACGCATGTATAGACGTCTATAGTACAGCTCATTTGAGAAGGGCCCCGTGAGGGAGCGGGTGGGCCATGGCCCTGCAGAATAATCCATCGGCTTCCTCGGTCGATCGTAAGAGGGGAGAAAAGTGATTGCTTTCCATTGCCCTGGTGTTCCCAGAGCTAAAGGGTATAAACAGGAAGCAGATTTGTTTGTGATGTTCTTTTTTTGTGTCCGTCGTCATATAAGGGAAATACCCTTGAGTACGACGTTAAACACCAATCAAACAAACAAACAAAACAAATCATTTGAGAAGAAATTGGTCAAGAGGTGAACCTGGAACACTTATTACATACAGTAGGCCGAATGTTATTTAGTTTGTGTATTACTCAGTGTTATTTCTTTTAAATGGCAACTTTGCTTTGCCGGTGTATGCCTGAAAACCAAGTGGAAACCTCGTAATAACTCTTACGCCATAACGGGAAAGCTTCTCCTTTATACTTCCGGTTAAGAGACGTCCTCAAATCAAGTGTATAGAAGGGGGTTAAGCAATCCAATGGGCTATACATCACGCCAATCACTTCAGCTTGATGTATAATTTGCAAGTTGGAAAAATAAAGTGTTTTTATGCGGTTCAAAAACAGATGAATCACAAAGATGGGGGATTGTCTTAACAACAAAATAGAGAACTATCAATTAAACGTACTTAAGGCGAGACAGTGTGTTATATATTCATCAATATGTATGTAACAGGAAATCATCTGAGAAACACCTACATGTATCTGACCTATAAGCGTCTAGCGTTATATTTTGCGGAATGTTCAGCTGCTCTATGTTGTCATCATTCACTGAGGAAAGCGATCATTCACAGGACTTCTTAAACATTTGTGTAATTTCATAAGGAATGAATATCAGAAAAAATTGCAAGGCAAAACTAGAATAAACGTGGGCTATAAAAACAAATGTTGAGCTTGATAATTGTTTCGTCTGGGTATAATTTAACACATATGGATCTTTGAAATTCTATGATAATTTTTACTCACAAACGGTTATTTAGGGCGAAATCTACTAAGCCCTCTGACCCAAACGGTTGAGTTGTTCCACAGAATACATGCCATATCGATCGTTTAAAATGTGTAAGTAGTTGCCTCACTCTGACGGATCATATAAATGATCTACTTTACATTAAACGCCCCCACGATTTTAGCTGTCAACGCCCACATTAACAGTTAATATTTTCCCATCAAGTTTGAATAATATCCGATTATACCTGGCGCAGAGCCCATTTAATTGAAAGCGGTCTTCCGGACTAAGTCGCTTCGGGAATACATGTAATGGAAAATCGATTTTTTTAAAAAAGGTTTTGCAGTGCGGTGTCAGGGTAGACTTTAAGTAATGCTTTATAGAAAACAACTCGAACCAAATACTTTTCATATATAGATGTAACTATAGTATACATACGAGATCAAACAGAACAAAATCTGCTCTTAGAACCAGCAAAAAACACCGTTTATAATTCATACATATATCTGACGAATAGTCGAAAACAAACATTACAGAGTCTATACCCTAGTGTTGTTTTGTTTTGCTTTTTTGTCGGGTTTAACTCAGTACCTAATGTTAGCTCACTCAAAGGACGACGAACCGGTCCATCGGGAGAAGAAAAGCCACCGACAAAAACAAATAAAAACACAGTTCAATCACAAAACAAATTACAAACCCGTTACATTATATCGTCTTTCTGTTGCCCCTTTAATCTGAGAGCACCAGGGCGACAGGAATCTGAATACAATAGCTTCCCTTAACGTATACTATTATGGTTCCTGAGGGGTATTGATTCTTTCTGTTATTTGAACTTATTACACATTCTATTCGTATAGGTAGAATTTAAAATGTTTTCTTTTGAAGACGTGTGAAAGGTATTCAATGTTCGAAAGAAAATTATGTGTATAAGTTAAAAACACATTGATGAAAGTAAGTGTACTTGGTCCTTTGTCTTGGGTAATCTTTATTGATGAATATGACAGCGACTGGGTCACAGCTCTACATCCGGCTCATATTGTCCACTGGAAAGGAGTAATATCCGGTGAAAGCAATTGAACGTATAAAGACCCCAGCTACTGTTATATCTGTTGATTAAGTAGTTTCCAGTTGGTTATTTCCAAGACTGTAGAACATCAACTCCCTTATGGGCACAATGTTGACTCAAATAACACATATCTAACAACTTAACACATTCTTACCATTTTTTGGTGCGAAACGATTAGGTCATTATTGGCTAAGTGATCTTTAGGTACATGGCTGGAAAATCTCTGATGTATACTAAACGTTATATCCGGGTTCCTCGGGAGTATTCCCTTCTTCTGTCTGTGTTATTGGAGATTAAAATGTTTTCTTTAGAAGAAGCGTGAAAGGTATTAAATGTTCAAAAGAAAAATGTACGCATTCGTTAAAACCACATTTATGAAAATAAGTTTATGGGATGACTTTTCTTGTATAATCGTTAATGACGCATATGGCATTGACTGGCCCACGGCTATACATCCGGCTCCTATTGTTCGCTGAGAACGAGTAATATCCAGTGAAAGCAATTGAACGTATAAAGACCTCAGAGACATTTATATCTCTTGATTTAACTCAGTATGGACGCAAATAACACATATCTAACAACTTCAACAAATTCATATCATTTCTTGGTGCGAATTGACTGCTGAGTGCTGTTTAAAATATACATGTATGGCACGGATCCTCTCATTTGTTTAATATTTTTGACGAAGCCGACGCCTAATTCTATTAACATTAGTATATCATGTATACCCTTGTCCACAAAGATCTTCGTTGATTTTAATTAAATGTCAATGGGCTGTAAGAAACAACATTTAGCCAGTCAGATACACCACCAAAATTGATGGACATCGGAACTCCGGAACCAGACTGTAGTTAACTAGACTTATCAACGAACATGGGTAACCTATTAAATCGTCTAGGTTAATATCTGAATCACCGAATTAAACAGTGCATTACCATTCAACACTGACTTTATTTTCTCTTTTGGGCTTTATGAAATTATAGCAAGGGGCCAAATGTCACAAAAGGGCACCTAACTTTTATATGTTTTGCTCACATTTTATTGTGCATTCTAAAACGTTTGATCTGAATAAACATTTGATCTGAATAACCGCATGATCATAATCAACCCCTGCGTTTGATCTGAATAAACGTTTGATCTTAATAAACGTTTGATATGAATAAACGCTTGATCATAATTAGCCCCTGCTGAAATTAACCCCTGCTGAATAATCGTTTGATCATCATTTACCCCAATGAACAATCGTGACGTTAAGAAGCGATTGTTCTTTACACGGTTGATGTCATTTATCAATTTGTTAGAACAGGCTAAATATCTGACTCCATATATAGCGAACTGTGTGTATGGGACTGACAACAAGGTATCTCTTTACCACAGATTAGCAAGAGCTCAAGTGAGTCGCAATATACGCCAGAAGAAATCTTGTCACATGGAACATTAAAATCGGGTTTAAATAGAATCCACTAGGCTACAGCATGTCTAGACAAAAAATACACCAAATAAAATCCTACACGGCATCTTTGATTTTACTTTAACAAGAAGTTTTGAAATTAACATAGAGAACTAAAATTTACACTTTTCCACCAGGTGACGCCACCTTTACTCCAAAACTAATCCCACGTGACGGGCTGTCACATGGAACAATCATAAACGGTTGGATTCGAATTCCATCAGAAGTGAACATACCTATACCATATTTAGTTTCCCGCTGTACCGTTTTTTACGTATAAAGGAATAGTCGCGGAAGAGGTGTAGAGTTTTTGTCAAATTTGGCGGCGGCCATCTGTTTGATGAAACAGTATTCAAACCTTGTTTACCTCTATGGGTCTTCATCTCAGTTAAATAAATAACTGATGTCTATGTGTTTGGCGAATAAGTCTAAGTATAAGTAATAGAATCCAGATTTATTTTCTTCTCTGTTAAATCAAAGGAATAAAAATTGTTTCGATCCTGTTGATCTCAAGGGGTCAAATTAGATAATAAGAAAACATTACTGTGTAATAAAAGGCATGCATATGTTTGACTAATAAAGTTTAGTTTAAGCAGTACAAGGTAGATTTGTTTTCTACTCGCTTAAATTCCATAACTAGGTCATGTTCCACGATTAAACGCAAACATTTCCAGGATAAAGCACAATTCTATGATAGGCCGCACAACATTTCCACGACGCCCCATAAGCAAGCGCCCCAGGTTCCATGATTGGACGTATTTCACGATAAAGTGCTTGACTTACACACAACAACATCGTCAAGACATCATAACCAATCTCCGAATATGCCGGTGCCATGGACAACTGTTTATCCACAATTAGGTTTACCATTATTTTTTTATATATTCCACAAATATCTAGCTTCACTACGGTGGCATCACGTTCTACTGACGTGACCAACATAAAAGCATGGTTGTCACCTAATATGATACCGACGCCATTGCAAAGATGCAACGATCCAGCATGCAATAAACAGCTTGTATTCCACGGAGGACTTGAAATCGATTCTGTAAAACTATATCCTGCTGTTAATTATGATCAACTACATGTGGTTTCTTTGTCATGGAATGAAGTATTCCCACATGAAACATTATAAACCTTTGCAGATTATGGACTTCCACTGTCCTCCTGAAATAAATACTGTCCTTTGACATACTGGCTGCCATCAACTAACAGTATACAATTATTTTCTAATCACGGTTTTGATTCTAGATATCTAGGTGTGCAACAGGCATATTTTCAAGTGTTGGGCCAGTTGCATACAAATTGTTATTTTGATATACAGTAGCAAAGC
>JARFOD010104855.1:0-16098 GCA_031763545.1 Mopalia muscosa
TTTAGAAAAAAATATTTACTTTTTGTTGATCTGCAGAAACACACAATTCAGAATATACATACATGTGTTGAAAAATTCAACAGTGACAGTTGACTTGCATTTACTGCCCGTGGTCTTTGAATTACTGACACCAGTGGATTGCCATCTCACTGTAATACACTTACCCTACAGCCATAACTTCTCCAGAATTCCGCTCTGTGATAAAATTGTTAGCGATTGTCATTAACACACTCTCCATAGTCTATAAACAAATAACGATGACGAAATCATATGAGAGAAGAATATCAAAGTCTACTAAGATTGACATTGTTTTCAATGAGTGATTAAGACTTATCGGAAAACTTATCTCTGGGTCATGAGTTTGTTTGTTTGATTGGGGTTTAATATCGTACTCAAGCTTATTTCACTTACAAGTACATGGTGATTGATTGTCCTCTTCACACTTCACCTTGGCGTATTACAGTGGAAAACTGTGAAGAAAGCTTGTAAAACCACCCCTGTGATTGTCGGATCCACAACATCATATTTCTAATGATCATCATTTCAACTAGTTAAATGGCACTGGAAGACAGTGTCGCAATCTTACAGTTACAGTAGTCATTAACTCAACTACTATACTAACAATGGGGACAAAAAAACGATACAGAACATTAGGAATATGTACAAGGAGACTGGCTCTTGTTTCTGTGTGTCTCAGTCACATTAAAGCAACCACCTACCAGACATTAGGAGACATACACAAATCAGTGCAAATCAGTTAATACTGGTTCGCATAAATCAGGGACTATTGTTGTATATTTGTTCACATAAACCAGGGACTATGGTTGTATATTTGTTCACATAAACCAGGAGCTATGGTTGTATATTTGTTCACATAAACCAGGGACTATGATTGTATATTTGTTCACATAAACCAGGGGCTATGATTGTATATTTGTTCACATAAACCAGGGGCTGTGATTGTATATTTGTTCACATTAACCAGGGGCTATGATTGTATACTTGTTCACATAAACCCTGGGCTATGGTTGTATACTTGTTCACATAAACCAGGGGCTATGGTTCTATATTTGTTCACATAAACCAGGGACTATGATTGTATATTTGTTCACATAAACCAGGAGCTATGATTGTATATTTGTTCACATAAACCAGGGGCTATGGTTGTATACTTGTAACACAATTCCAGTAAGATAATGTACAATTTGGAGTGATTATTTAAAAGAGAATACTGCTTACCTCAGGTGGGACAACATCATGACTGGACTGCGCTGCATACAACAACAACCTTGTTACATCTGAAAGAGAAATTCATAGACATGGATTTCTGTGCCAGATGATGTTTGAGTGGATGATATAAACAATTACAATTCTCCATTTACATGTATTGGTGTTGTGTTGATGATCAGTTGGCAAGTACATATATTTAGGTGGGCTCGAATACTAATTAACATGCATATTGGTCTGTTTGATTGGGGTTCAACGTTATCTTCGTATTGGAGATAACGGTATAGTTTCCTGAGGAAATGCATTCCTGAATTCTAATTATTTTCTTACAATTTCAACTAAATATGCATCATTTTATTGAAATCTGGGAGAAGCATAAAACATATGATTTTGAATGAGGTGGAGAGTTTGGTGCCCGAAACTCTTTTAAACAGGTTGAAAATTGGTCTGCATCAGGCCCTCCTAAAATCACTTGCTTTACTAAATAAACATATCCAATTAGAGTTGAAATGAGTATTGTAATTTAGGCCACATACATCACTCATGTGACGAACACATTACATAAAATATGAGTATGTTATAGACATTCACATCAGACTTGTCTATCAAGCCTGGCAACAAAGCTTCAAGGAGTAAGAATCTTCAATAAGGATACTCTAACCCCCCAAAGAGTGTTTTTACATTTCAACATTTTACTTCTAAACTATTGTGAATTTTGCAAAACATGTATATATATTCTGAATCGTCTTTTTCTGCAGAACAATAATAAGTAAATTACTTTTTTCTAAAACTTACAGAAAAAAAATATTTTGCATAAAAAGTAAATTTTTGCTACCTCTTTTTCAAATTGCTACTTCTTTTACATTATTTACGCCAACTGTTCAATCTTACATGAACGTATAATACATTTTGTGAACCCAAAAATCGTCATTCAGTTTTTTTCCTATTTGTCTTAGGTTTTTGGCAATATTGGGTTAAAGGTAAAAAATTTAAAAAGATGAGTCAAAATAGTGAAATTCAACTTCTTATCTAAGAAATGAAAAAAGATATTAAAAATCTGAATGACCTTTTTTTAGTTTTATATGTTAAGATGAAGTGTACAAAAAATTAGTTTTGTAGGTATAAAAAGAGCTGAGGAGTAGGCATTTTCCCAAGTGCAGTACACTGAAAAATGAAAGCAGAGAAAATGGGTAAAATGTATTTCCGATCTATTTTACGACAGTTTTACCTCTTTAAACCCCAATCAAACAAACAAACAAAAACAGAAATATAGCTTTAAAATTGTAACTTCAACAAAAAATAAAGTTTTAAGCTATGGTAAATTGAAATCCAGATGTTTTTATTGACGTTTACCTGTTGATGTGCAATATTCCCTATACCACCCATGTTAAAAATTGAGAATTGGCCCTCCTTTGCCGTAAACCACTAACGTTATTTGGCAAAGGAATGTCACTCTGTGGTCATAATGTCATGACTGGAAAGCCCTTTATTAGAATGCAGGGAGAGCTTCCTGTTACCCTGGTACTCTCAGAGTAAAGGGTGCAGCATCAAGCCGACCTGTCTTGCCTTGGTTTTTTGCCAGTGAAGCCAAGAGTGGTTTCCATCACCCATTCAAAGGGCACAACTTCATATGTGTGAAACAGCCTTAAGGGTGGTGCTAAACCTAAATCAATCAAACAAGCAATCAATGCAGCTGTGACCTGTGCTAATCAAAACTTCAAATTTAACTTTTTTCTTTACTCTTGACTTTTAAGATCATAATTCATCAAGATGAATGTTTTGTCCAACAAGATACCACGAGAAAAAGTGGAGAGAGCTGTAAGTGTGGTATTGCGGGTACCTTCCCTGTTCATTGTTGAGGCTTGGTTTAGAACTGATCCTCATAAAGCACTTGATGTCAAGACAGAAGATGTTGAAATCATCATCACTGGTTTATCATACCTAGGTAATTTGTTACTTTCATATATAGTACACTTTGGGCTGAGATTAACAGAGTGTGTTATTGTTAAACACTGGTTTATGTTTGAAATCTAATGAAGAGTCATCTATAATAAACAAATGTAAAGTCTGTGTTGATATGTGAATCGGCAATGGCTTAGTGGTTAGCATCTGCGCTTACTAACTCCACTTTGATGTACCATTTACAGGATCAATTCTGTCTGTCAACCATCAGGTATATGAATGAGTCACATGATGTAGCTCTGGCAATCGTGGCCGTGGGGGTGGTTTTTACAAGGTTTCCTTCTGGGTTTCTACCCAAATTAGGCAAAGAACAAGGTGAAGTCAAGTTGACAGACCATCGTCATACAATCAAAATACCCTTAAGTACAACGTTAAACCCCAATCAAACAAACAAATCCCTTGGAAAGCACTACAGAAAAAGTTAAAAAGCCAAATAATCCTCACATGGTAGACCAAATCCACTTTCTAAATCTGGTCTTAACTATTTTGTTTTAAGATTATATATGGTGCTATGCATATTAAAGCAAGGTCTACTGTTCATATATTAGTTTTAGAATAAAACTACCCGATTTTGACCAAGGCAAATAATGTTCTTTTATAAACAATACTGATGCAGAACTGTCTACAGTGGGTCTGATGATTTAAAGCATTTTGGCTTTATTGGCGATATCTTAATTTTGCCAGTTAAGCTGAATGACTTTCAGAGGAAAATGAAGATTCTTAAAAATAACATAATGAAGAACATGTTGTGTACCATTTCAACTGCTGATTGAACTCAAAATAAGAACATATTTTCTTTGCTATCTTTTATTATCTTTGACTATAGTGATTTAAAATTATTATTTGTGTGTTGCCAACGGTGTCCTACATTGTTGTATTGGACAGACACAACGTCATATGAGTTCAAATAATCTTAAGTGAAGTATCGAAAAAATAAAATTTAAAATGGACTAAAACTGTTTGATAATTAATAATTAATTGTCACTAATAATAGTTCTCCGATTTTTAGATTATATCATTTGATAATGCTTTGCTTTTTTCTTTCAGCCCTTTTATTGGCTGTTACCTTGGCTACATTGCCACTCAAAAGACTGGTGAGTTTCTACATGTACCTAGTCAGCAGTTTGCTCCTGCTTGCAGCTCACTTTCTGTCCCAGGCCTTTGTTACTTCTGAACAGCATTCCATGGAAATCAGTCCAGTAACATCTGTATTTGATGACGCAGCTTCCATACAGAGATTAATGCTACACCTGGCAGCTCAATGTTTTATCGCAGCCTTAATTACTTGTTTGATAGAGATGAAAAGCTGGACGAAGTACAGCATGCTGGTCTACTCCTTGCCGATGATCGCAAGACTAGGAGGGCTTCCTGCTTTAGACCTTCCAGCAGTACACACTTTCTCTACAGCATTCACCATACTATTCTACATGTTTTTTATGTTTAACAAGCTCGGTTTTATGATGGACTTGGTCAAAGACGGTCTCAGCCAAGTAATGGTAGCACTTAGGGCCTTTGGCTATTTTCCCGTTGTTGTTGCATTCTGGCACATGATTCTACTGCCAGCTCAGCTATTATTGTTTTGGGTGACACTGTTCATGTCACAGTTATATGTGTATCTGTTTACACAGAACCACCCAGTCTTACATGAAGGATGGATTATTGTTTTGTTGGCGAGTATTGGAGAGTGCTGTGCGACACCCGTCAGCTTGTTCGCTCTCTGTGTTACCATATCATATGCCTCTTACTTTATACTCTCATTGACTAAGATTTACCTGCAAGGCTGGGATGTGATTTTACAAGAAAATGATGTAATGCAGGGTTGGACAGAAGGTTTCACCATGCTATTGATAGCTGTACAAACCGGATTGTTAGACCTGCGCCCGCTACAGAGAGCGTTTTTAATGAGTGTTCTGTTATTCATTGTCACTTCATCGTTATTACAATCTATGTGCGAAATTACAGACCCTATCTTATTAACTCTGAGTGCATCCCACAGCAAAAATTACGTGAAACACTTTAAGGCAGTTATCTTATGTACATTCCTGTGGATTTTTCCTTTGTATATGTCTTACTCGATAAGCCAGTACTTTGACTTGGATTTCTGGCTGCTGGTGATAGTGTCAAGCTGCTTACTGACTTCTGTCCAAGTGATTGGATCCCTGGTCATCTATGCACTGTTTATGTATGACTCTATAAGGAAAGAACCCTGGGACTTCCTGGACGATGTAGTCTACTATGCAAGGTCCGTTACACGTGTATTAGAATTCATTATTGCCGTTTTAGTTGTGTGTTATGGAATCAAAGAATCTGTTTATGGGGAATGGAGTCTGATAAATTCTTCCATTCTTATCATCCATTGTTATTTCAATGTCTGGCAGAGACTTCAGTCTGGCTGGAAAAGCTTTCTCTTGAGGAGGGAAGCTGTGAAAATGGTGGGTCGTTTACCGAACGCTACGACACAACAACTCCTAGATCATAACGATGTCTGTGCTATTTGTTATCAAGAAATGTGGACCTCCGCTAAGGTGACTCCCTGTGGGCATTACTTCCACGGGTTCTGTCTACGCAAATGGTTGTATGTTAAAGATGCATGTCCAATGTGTCATAAAAAGTTATCATCAAGTACCATCATTTCTGATGGCAAAAATAATACAGAAGAAAGTCCAGAAAATAGTACGAGTGAGGCTGTAGGAGGGGGAGACCAAATTGTAATACCAGATAATCGCCTTCCATCACAAGTGAATCCAGAAGCAGTATTAAGTCAGCCAAAGGAATCAGGGGATGGTTTTCATTTTGCAGGAGATACAAACTCTGCTGCGGAGCATTCAAATGGTACAACTGAAAAAGGTTCAAACTCAAGCTAGTGTTGATTCAGGACTTTATAGTTCACAAGGTGCTAAATCCTGACAGTCTACCAATATTCCATTACATCTGACTGACGCTCAACAATCCTCAATAGCCCAGCTTCTCAAAGACTTTATTCCATGTTACTTGTACATTTATCAAGATGAACAGCATTATATCTGAAGTACTGTAGTTTCGCCCGAAACTTTATTAATTAATTCTGTTGATATCATAAAAATGTTTTCAAGATAATCTTTACCCAACCTTATCATAACCATAACTGTGCCGAGTATTAATTCATAAAACTTTAAAATATAATGTTGGTTGTGGGCTAGAAATCAAGCCAAATCTGACTTTTGACATTTATAATTGAAAAATATGTGTTTCTAATTCAATAGATATTAATAGACAAGCTCTTTTTCCCGGTGCCTTTATAATATTTTAGTTTACCAAATTACCATATTTATTATTAGCATTCATTGGTACATATTCTGCTCTCAAATACTGTTTTTATTGTATAACCCTATTACATTTTTAGGAAATAATCACCTATCACAAATTAAATTTCTTGAAGTAAGTTTCAAATCCAGATAAGTTTTGTCTTGTACAGTTTAATGCTAACATTTATTTACATTTGGTGCTTATTAAGTGTGGTCAGTTCAATGAGTTGGAGAGAATGTGTGTTGCCTTAGTCTTGAATCCATGGGGTGACAGAAAGCTTGTGGTCTTGTATTGCGGGGCATTGCCTCTTATCTTTGACTTTATTCGCTCTGTTGCCAGGGAAGACACTGGTATTTACTCTCATATGAGTTAAATACCCACAAAGGCACATTTATGTATTTTAAAAATCGATTTAAAGGTAATATTGGAAAAGATCACTGCACAGGCCTGAATGACTTTGCCTTTTCATATGGGAAAATATTCAAATATCCTTGAGCTAGGCTTTAGTAATCAATCTATCAACAAACAGTAACTAAGCCACTGGAGGTAGTTTTCTTTATGCCGTCCATGTATTATGTATTGAGATAGAACATCAAAATCAGTGAATAGATTTTCAGTATTCATAAATTTAAACAAAGTGGGTTTATGAAACTAGTTGATTTGGATTTAAGGCAGCACTTAAGTTACATAGGCTTGTGACTTGTCTTGAGTGAGGCTGAGAGGATTATCTCTTGGCTTTAATATTAAAGTTTTTATAACGAGAAATCAGCACATAAATTAACACAAATCACCATATGGCCTTACTGGTAGTTGTTATTTTTAGATGTTGTGGTATTTTAAAGTTTTATTTTTGACAACAGTGTGTGAAACATCATGCTGTTATCATCAATGTTAAAGCCTTGAAAATCAGCACTGTTTCGTAATCCAGAATAATTTTTTAAAAACCAACTCTATTTTAATTTACAGCCCGATGTTTTATTACCGGTAATTTTAAAGACCATGTCTTGAAATTAGTTCGCAATCTTAATTTTCATTTAATTTTATTTTTTGAAAATGTATCATCACTGGCATAAGCCAACACGCTTCTTGGTATAAATTACAATGTTATGGCAAGCATTATAAAGCAAATAAGCAAAGTAAAATAGAACTTTATTGTCAAGCCTAAATATTTGCCAGCTGATATGATTTTCTCTCTTTCCATGTATTTGTTGTTGTTGTTGTTAAGTTTATCTCTTAATCATTTGAGAATCTTTTTTGTTAAATATATTTTAAATTTGCTTTTTTTTTTTTTGCATATTGCATTTAACTGTTTAATTGGGATGGCTGAAAGGCTAAATTTTGAAACTAGTAATTGCAAGATTTAAATTTTCAAACGTTTTTTTTATGGTATCAGTTTGTCATTCACTATGCTGGGATTTTTTTTTTTTTTTTTCTTTCGAACTAATGTCTGTTTTATTTCCCTTCTTGCATAACATGTATATTTGTATCTTGCCCAAACATAAGTGCTCATATTCTCTCAAGAGTTGAGATTCCAATATTAATAGAGTAAGTGGTTATTTTGTGAATAACCATGCCATATTTGGCTGTTTGTCGCCAGTTAAAGTTAGGTTTTAAGGTCACAATTTTAGTTTTACTGGTGATGTGTAAGCTGTAAGCACATAATAAAAAATTGGATTACAATTTTATATAAACAGTAGATTCAGGTTATTTGTCAAAGAGTTGTCTGGGTGTCCTAAAGATGTAAGAGAAGCCGGTCAGGGGACCATTTCACAAAGCAGTCTATGCTTTACCTTGATTCCTTGAACACAACTGCCATGGCAACACTGGAACAGAGTACCCGTCATCATGGTAATTATGTTTTGTGTAAGTAAAGATCTCTTTGTCAAACAGAACCCAGATACTTTGAATGTTTCTATTTCATTAAACTTTAGAATGATTTTCAGGAAAATGGCAATGAAACCTCCCCCTCCTTTGACTTTAAAAATAGATATGCCAGACGCAGGCACCCTGTGAACCTCATTACATCTTAATAGCCAGAAATCAAGAAGAGGTTCATATTACAGCCGCATAGTATTAGCCAGAAATCAAGAAGAGGTTCATATCACAGCCGCATAGTATTAGCCAGAAATCAAGAAGAGGTTCATATCACAGCCGTTTAGTATTAGCCAGAATTCAAGAAGAGGTTCATATCACAGCCGCATAGTATGAGCCAGAATTCAAGAAGAGGGTGTCCCAAAGCACCATTTTTGCATAAACAGGGTGTCTCAGTTTGCTATTCCCCTATCTTTCCCATGTTAAATTTGACTGAAATAGGGTATCTCAAATGGCTTCTTGGGTGTCTCAATGACACCTAGACACCAATCTGGCTAAAACTATAAATTAACAAGGTGTATCACATCACTATGTTTTACAGAGGTGGAATGTCTAACTGTCCTTTTCCATTCATATCTTTCCCATGTCTGCTGTTCATTCCTGTCCAAAGGAACTAAGCAAGTGCCAGCAGGCTGAGTGGTGCTCGCAAATCTAAGGGGCAACAAGAAGCCGATATGTTTGTCATGTCTTGTGATTATCCTGTTTTGTCATTGTTTGTTGCCAGAGATTTTAAGGTTGGCACGCCTTTATATGAAAGAAAATCCTACATTAAACTGGGGCCCCCGTGGCGGAGTGGTCACAGTGTACGCCCTAGTGAGCGTAAGCTTCTGGTCCACATATCGATTCCAGTGAACCATATGTGGATTGGTATGCCAGCAACCAGGAGAAGGTCGTGGGTTCTTCTGGGTTAATTTACTACCCTGTTTTCCTCCCACAATAATGCTGGCCATTGATCTGTTATTGGGATTTAATCCAGTTGATCCAATATCTGATGAATAAATAAATAAAAACAAACAAACAAGCTGCCTAACAATTCTTTTGTAAATGCTTCGTTCAGCATGAAAATTTGGAAATGGGAAGATGTACATTCATTCCCAGTTATTTTATGTAGTAATTATTTCAAGGCTAATAATATTTATTTGAAGACTTTTTTTCTTATCTTATTGTTGATTTTTCATAATTGTCACACTGTTCTCATTTTATTAGCAAAGCATGTATTTGTTCTGTTGTGTCTTTTCAATAGTTCTATTTTAAGTATGGTTTGTTCCATTTTTTAGGCTTCACCCCCTGTATTACTCTGGCATGATTGTGTTGTATTTTTTACCAGCAAACAAGTCAAATAAATTTATTTTTATGATCTGAAATCCTGTATAAAATCTTCAGAAATTTGTTAATTAAGGTTTAAAAAGTCCCTGTATTATGATAATAATAAAATGGAGAAATGATAAATGAAGCCTAGAGAATTTTTATGAATGTATATTAATAATTGGGAAATGTTCACATTCTGAAACTGTTGATCTGCACAATGAATCTTGAAAAAACAACAGAATTTTGTCAGGCTTTCAATAAATGTGGTCGGACATCAATTTTTTTCCTGAGTTGTTTATGTGTTTTAAACCAATATGATGTTTAAGCAATCGGGGAATGACAAACTTACTCTAAGTCTTTCCAATGTCATTTTTAATAACTTTGTAAGCAATAAATTTCGTAATTTGGCAGTTGCAAAACAGATAGTTGTTATCTGTGCCTCATTAACTAGATAAGCACCATACTGTACATCGTACTGCAGCATTATAAAGGCCCTTAGAGGTCATCAGACCTCTTTATCAAGGATGCCGAAATGGGTCTGTTTTTGTTTGTTTGTTTGTTTGTTTGATTGGTGTTTAACGTCGTATTCAAGGGTATTTCACTTATATGACAGCAGACACAAATACAGAACATCACAAACAAATCTGCTTCCCATTACCCTTTAGCTCTGCGAACACCAGGGCAACAGAAAGCAACCTCTTTTCTCGCCTCTTACGATCGACCAAAGGAAGCAGAGAGTATTCTGCAGGGCCATGGCCCACCCGCTCCCTCATGGGGCAAGAAACTTATGGTTATTTCCCTGATTTCATGACATGCCAGCCCAATGTGTAAAGACAATTCACCCCTTCATGTAGGTTTGTTTGTTTGTTTGTTTGATTGGGGTTTAACGTTGTAGGTGTCGCTAGTAAACAGGAAAAGTGCAGTACACAATTAAACATCACCCACAGATCGGTTTCGTTATTTAATTTAATAAATATTGAGACTATAGTATGATAATAATGTACTTAGGTAAGTTAGGTTCACAGACAAAATCATGGGGTTTGATATATTGGGGTTCAAGGGGCCTGTAGGCCCGAATCACTTGTGTCCTGGGGCCTGACATATTATAAATCTCAGGCCAGCTCAGCCTAAACCCTCGACATTTGAAATAGACTAATGAAGTACGAGTAGCTAAGCCCTTCCTTTCTGTTTGAGGTTAATATCATCACACAAAAATCATAAAAAAAAACAACCAACATAAATTACCGACATGTTAAAATATGTCAGACGTCACCTTTCCTGCTGAATACCTGAATAATACTACTATAAACATCTTGATTAACATGCAGGTAACACAAATCTCCTTTAATCACCTGTTAAATATTCATCTTTTATATTTATACATTTTAGCAATAGTACTATACACGTCGTAACACGAGATATACAATTGAAACATTACTTTTTTTCCCCTAGAGTCACTAAAACTGAAGAAAATGTCACATTTTTTTAATTTGATTTATCTTGAGATATATTGTACGGGTTATTATGTTCATATTAATCACCAATCTGGACTGTCTCAATGTGTCAGACCAAATACAAGGATTTAACTGTAAATCCTTGTTTGCTGGTATCTATAGAAACCTGACTGCCATTTTGTTATTTCTCAAGATCTAGCAACCCTTCGTGTGTCTCTGGTATGGAGTTGTCATTATATGCCACAGACAGTTCCGAATGGAATTTCCCCTGCCTGAATCACAGCTCAAATGACTTGTATAAATAGTCACAAGTTTGTAAGTGAATAAAACAAATTTTAAGCTTTGTAAAGATACAGGATTTATTTTACAGATAGTTTATAGCATTAACTTTGTTATTCAGTCACTTACAATCTGATTTAAAACCCATTTGGGAATACCTTTAATGTTATGTGAAAGTTTTAGGGACATGGCTTGAGTATTGTTAGGATAATCCTATGTATATTAATGAAGATGACAGTGGTGTTAGTCATCAGCGTTGACAATGAATCTGTAACCCATGTCATTACAAGCATAGCCAGTCCCTCATTTCAAGAAAAATCAGATAGCATTTGATTGACAGCTTCTGAATCTCAGTTTGTGGAACATTTTATATCACCAGAGAACATTAATAAATGTACATGTATTTATATATAAGAATGAAGCACCTCCAGGAAAACCATTGACAAGACACATTCAGTTTATCGTTTTTGACATGTGCTCAATTCAATCCAAACATTGAAGCTAACTGCAGACACACTAGGCCAGAGTAACTGCAAATCCTTTGATTGTTTTTTGTCAGAGTTAATGCATATTCACCACAGACATCTGGGCCAATAAGTCGAATATGTATTCAAGCCCGTATGCAGGTAGTCAGTAATTATTATTAATATGTTTGTCCTAATTTTACTCGGAGAAAATGCGAGTCATTAGTGAGCCTGTGTAGCTTAGTAAAATAGGTGTTGGTGGCCACTCCATGGTTTGATCTCTAGGCATGTACATTTAATTTCATCTACATGTTTAGGGTTGACTTTTATTTGATTAGGGTTTAATACCGTACTTAAGCTCAGTGGTAGAAATAATAAGCTTTTAGGGGTTATCCGTCTTTATGGTTAGACTCTAAAACTTATCTAAATGTAATTTATCAATGGTGACAACATTGGTCAAGGGACAAATATTACAGAATTTTGTATACTGGATCTTAGGCCTAAGGATCACACAAGAATGTTTCAACCCCTGTATTTACAATAAGATATATGTAGTTATAAATCAGGCCTCTTGATTTGAGATTCCTGTGATATTAAATTGGAAAGTAACGTTAAAAACAAGGCTGAAAAGCCATTGTTTAAGATATCTGCAGTTTGCTTTTTCAAATATAATTCACTAATATAGCAACTATGGTTTCTCAATGTAAGGTAGAACATCCTCAAGAATGTTGTCCTGATTGAAATCGCCATTGAAATCAAATTACAATAAGTACAATCTGCAATAAATGGACACAGCATGGCAAATTAATAAACCAGGCAACAACTGTCAAACATTACTTAGCCTCTCTTTTAATTAATTACCCACTATATGGGGTTTCAAGTCATTGCAGTTCATAGAAAAGATTTATAAATATAACATCTGAAAGATTTTTATTCGCATAAGATGTCACAACAGTGAATAATATTGTGAATATTGCAGCAATATGCATGTACATGAACAAGTCACATATACATTTGTAGCTGTAAAGGATTTGAGTAAAATTTACTCTCCGCTACAAGAACAATAATTCATTAAATCAAACATTCACTTACACCATAAATACTAAATATTTATTGGTTGGAATGAGAAAATAAGATGTAGAAAAAAATATTGAAAACAATCAATTGAGCAAACTTGGGTTTATATCACTTGTGTCATTCCCCAATGTTATTCAAATGTTAAACAAATGTTAAACAAATTACCAAGGATTACTATTTGGTAGTCAAAAGGGTTTTATTGCTGAAAACAATAGTCTCTACACATAAACATATAAACTTCAACATTGACATTTAATCTATGCAATGTTTCAAATGTTCTTTAGAAATTTAACAGGGAAAAACCCCTATCACATTCCAGTTCCCTAATGTAGATTAAATCTCCTGCCAGGATTAGAGTGGTCAGTAAATAACATTTATATCCCTGAACAAACTGACCACTCCCTGGGTGAAGTATTTACCTTAAACTGACCTAGTCTGGCCACACAGCCAGCAGTCCCAATTACCACACACATACATTTAAACTTTTAAAAAATCTGTCCTTTCTTTGTACATGTATGCAAATCAGGCCTCATTACACTCCCATTTATTTTTAACCCTTGTCATTATGCCACTGAGCTTTAAGCCAAGCTCACATGTGTTCAGGGCACAAAGATCAGACGAGAAAATTAAAATCACATAAAAATACAATATTTTAGTTAAATATATTAGTAACAACTCTTGTGAATTAATGAGTTAATTTAGACTCCATGTTGGGTTTATTGTGTAAACAATCTTTAAATTTAGATTTTTGTTTCAAACATTTGGGGATTTTGAGGCAATTGTTTTATTATAGATAAAAATATGACCAACTGTTGTATGTGTATCCTCTGTGTTTAATACAGGTATTTCTCTCAAATACAATCACACTTGCACAGAGATACATTGTACAGATACATGTAAGTATCTTTTACAGATGTCAAGAAATACAAATGTGCCTCATGCAAGTTCTGAAGATCTAGCCCAGTACTGTTGATAGACCAGGTTAATAAATGTGTATATATATAACCCTGTGAGTATTGTAAAAATGTCTTCCTGGTTCCTCTGATACCTTATCTCAGGTGAATAATGACCCACTCCTTGTGTTTGTAGTGTTAATCTGTATGATTCTCCCTGACCACACAGTTAACCAGTCACTGACCTGTAGTGACCACCCACAGCACAACACTTATAACTAGTGTAGGGTTTATGGGTGTAGGACTCGAGCCCAGGAGGACTTGAACCCAATAGGACACCAGCCCGATGTTATTAGCCCAATAGGACATGAGCCCAGAGCCCTTATTTTAAATATGGACATAAGCCCAGTATGATTAATAAAAGTACAATATAATTTCTAAACTATATTAAATAAATGTATGATTTCTCCTTATAATTGTACATGTTGCATAAATTCAACATTATTTTTCACCATCATAAATAAATGTCAAAATTTTAATTGATATAAATGGGATTTGATATATTATACTAATTAGGGATTAGGCAAACTGTCTATATTATGAGCTTTCCTGTCTTACTATAAAAGTGTTTTGAAATTTGTCTGTGTTTACAACTTTTAAGCGATGAGCAATTAAAAAGTGAAAATATCATCAAGATTTTACATTTATTTAACATTCTTTTCATGGATTATTGTTATGTTTAATACAAACTAATCAACCTAAGCTTATGTCTATATTTGAAATAAGGGCTCTGGGCTCATGTCCTATTGGACTTAAAATTGGGCTTATGTCCTCCCGGGTACCTGTCATGGGTACTGATATAGATCTTTCTCTATAGTATAGACCACAGACACCAGTAGCATCTCTTTGTTCTTTAAGCTGTAGAGGTAATATACACAATTGTATACAGAGCACATGTAGACAATACAAGATTGATCTGGAATCTGTTCCTGCCTCTGGCAATGTTATTTCCTATCGTCAAAGCAGTTTCTCGAAACTAAAGAATGATGCTACATGTATATGTGTGTATTGTCTTCAAAGAACATCCACATGTTGAACAGTGTAACCGATACACACAGCATGTAAAGGTCTTCCTCTCACACTGTTGCATTTTATGGTACAAGAAATCTTGCATGTAGGTTTTCGGGATCTTGTTTGAGTTTAGGTGATAAAACATCTGATGCAAGAGTTAGCCTCTGATAGAAAAAAAAAACATATTTTAAGTAAATTGGGCAATCCAGGATTCAGGATTCAATTTTATTATCATAACATTTGCTTGATATTAAACTGTAATAACGATATTTCCTTTACAATTGTATTTTATATTCCCCAGAAAGTCCCACATATTTGTGGCTGATCTTTGGGGGACTTTGATGCGGTGGGGTGGTGGATCAGAAGACCATTGCACTACCAGTCCCAATCTCCAGTCTAAAATAAAATGAAATCAACAGCTGGAGTTTCCAATGTTGAGTCAGACACTTGTTACTGCTTAATCAATTCCCCAAGTTAGGAGCGACAGGAATCGTTAAGGTCCGCCAAATATCCACAGAAAGTTTTATTACCAGAGTGTCCAATCAGTAAATCCAATTGTGGTTAGGTGTTAACTGAGAAATTGCACTGAAGGGTCAAGGCAGTGAGTCATAATCCAATAGAATTGTACATTGATTTTATCTGAACTTGGAATGGATCTGTTCCCTGATATTCCTTGACAGCTCATGGAATATGCTCAAGGCAAAAATTCCCATGATCAAGAACTTTTCTGCAAAAAGATAAAAATTTAAAGAAGAATACAGCTTCTTGGGGTCATCTTTTCACTTTGTAGTTAACTGGTTCTTTACCTTTCATTACATAACAAGAAACTGAGAATTGAGAAGGTGCACGATTGGCTTGTTTGTTAGTTTGTTTGATTGGTTTGTTTTGATTCATATTCAAGGGTATTTCACTTATATGACGACGAATAATCCACTTCACAATGTACAGCCTTTATAGTTATTAGGGTTGAAAATCGTGAGGAAACCTCATAAAAACCACCCACAACATGTGGCTCGCTCTTATTATCATATACCTGATGGTCGACAATCAGGTTCAGTTTAGGAAGCGCACTGGCTACCACTGAGTCACAGCCCTGCACTCGCACAATTGGCTTTTCTAATACAAGAAACTTGATAACGGTCTTAGCATCGAGATCGAAACGTCGCTACCCAATTATATTCAGAAGTTGTACATCCATAACAGTCG
>JARFOD010104866.1:0-16097 GCA_031763545.1 Mopalia muscosa
AATGTTACCCCCCCCCCCCCCTTAACATAAGTAGAACCACCCCGAACTGTTGTTCATATAATCGAATTATAATCAATCAATGACAAGAATATACATGCAAAAACGCATATCCTCTCTTCCATTACAATAAGCATCCCTGAAGTATACCTGCCGCTCAACCGATGATTAGAATGTGCACAGAAAAGCAGATCGATGCTATTTGGTGGAAGACATTGGGAGTAAAAACTGGTCCCGCACGCCACGATGTATACATTATGAAATTCATCATATAATGTCGGAATGTTAGGTTCCAGCCCTGAAAATATTTGAGGTAATAATGTTCATTAGATAAACAGAAAAACAAAATCAAAGGATTTCACAAGATTATAAGAAACATTTCACAGATACATAAGTTTTGTCTTTTATTTATTTTATAGATTTATCCCACTTACCATTAACTCTTTTAAATATTGGTAGAAAGTCGTTGATTGGTTGATCCTCATAGACCAGAAGTATTGGTAGTTCGTCGCCAAATTTTTTCCTCAGTAATTCTAAAGCAAAGCAGACAATGATTAAAACATTTGATTTTGTAACTGAACACAGGTCAATCACAGTAAGGAAAACATATTACTCATATATCACCTGGTCAAGGGTCTTGTCAATTGATTAAATCCGTCGGCGTCTTGCCTCCGTGACATTGCGTATAGACAGCTTGATCATAAAACAGGAACATTATGTGTAGTGGTATTCGGTAAATCGTAGGGTCGTCATGATGAATTTGCAACTGTATAATTACACTGGGATAATGATACATTATTAAAGTAAGGTACAAGAGTGACTACGCCAACAACAACTTCAATGTCCTCCAATGGCCCTCCAAATCCGAATTTGAACCCTATCGAGCATCTGTGTGACCAAATCGATAGACGAGTGCGTCAACGCCAAAATCAACTAGTGACCTTTGATCAGCTGTTCCACATGTTGCAGGAAGAGTGGGGAAGGATTCCACAGAGGAACATCCAACGATAGATTCGTCCCATGCCCAGGCGATGTCGCGCAGTTCTGGCTGCAAGGGGTGGTCACACAAGGTATTGACTTTGGCTCCACCTGGTGGACAGTTGTGTAGGCAGATGGGACTGTAAATTTCGAGACGGGTGTTCCATACACCAATGGGTCACTGAGCCGAATTTCACATATGTACATTGATGACAGTGTGATTTCAATTCATTTGAATAACATAATAATAACATTTTCAACTCTAAAAATTCTCTTTTGCCTTTCTTCTTTTGAAGAGTGTAGTTGTATTCTTTAACAACTTACAGTCTTAATGGTGAGATATCCCACTAGTGAGCTTGCTCACTTTTGCACTTCTTTATTTACAGATATGATCAAATAATAACAAACGAATAAAACTTGAAAAGAATATAAATAGCAATATAAACAAAAACTATCCCAGATTTTTAATTAGCGTAGATGAATAAAAGAATTAGTCTAAAATTATGACAAAATATCAATTTCGAAATGAATCTAATTTACAGAAATGTTTCTAAAAATATATTTAAAATAAGTTGGCTAATTCCCCTAGCAATAAACAGGGTCGGCCTAATATATTTGTCGACATTCAATTTTTTTTATTATTATTAAATTTAAAATACAAAAAAAATTGTTCCGTTTAACATTTCATGAAAAATCGATCGTATTTTATCGATGTTCACGAAGAAAAAATTTAATTTGAAGTTCAAAAGATCCAACTATTAAACTTAGCGACGAAGAAACCTTTCGCCTTGTTATCAACTTCACGTTCAGCAATGTCGTCTCGCCTCTAACTGAGGTAAAGCCAACATGTGTCGCCAGACTGAGCCGTGTAGTGAGTGGGTACATTTTTTTTTAGTCGGTTCTAGTTTACAGTTAGTCTCGCATGATCCAGACTAAATTGATAGGTTTTGTAAATAAATTGATAGGTTTTGGGTTCGATTTAATTTTTGTAATATTTTTATAAAATTAACTTATCAGAAAAGCAACTATACGACAACCGGGCCATTTCCTTTATGCAAAATAAAACGTACAATGTTACCAGGCCCTATAGCCGTGGTCGAGGTTAAGGCGAATAGGGTCTGGTTCATGCGCTACTAGTTTACAGTCTGAGACAAGCGCGGCAATTCTGCACAGCGATGAATCGCATTTATCTCCCTTTGTGCATCAGCAATTCATATAATATGAGCAGATGTGTATCAGTGTGATAGTTGATATCGCATGCTGTTAATTCATGGTTTAAGTGATTTAAATCCATTCATTTTTTTTCTTTCACTTTCGAACTGACACTAATTGTTTTATATACATTTACATATACTGTATGTATGTATCTGTTAAAAATAGAAATTTACATGTGTCTACGATATTGTGTGTTGCGCGTTTATTCGTCTCAGCAAGTTATAATGATGATAAGCTTCTAGTCTCGAGGACATTGAAGACGTCAATCGTTTATTCTGTATAATAGTTTATAATTAAATATATAATCTCAATTACACATAAAATAAGGTATTATAAAACGCTACGGTGGGTAGTATTACGTAAGGCTGGAATAGGGGACTATGAGGTTTAACTTTTTAAGAATTGAAAAATTATTTTCAAGCGCAGACTTCAGCATGTGTTATTGCGATATTTATCCCCGCCCATGCAGAGTCCTAGTAAATAGTCGTACGTATCACCCAAGGTGGTGTTGATTAAGTTGTTTGGAAAGCTTTACAGAAAGTATGGCTTGTGAAATGGGTTTAAAAAGATATTTTCAACTTGACGGCTGTGTGCTAGCAACACACGTCAGATGTCATATCGAGGATATTACACTGTGGAGTTTGAATACCATAAATATTGCTCGAGTGAATGGTTGAAAGAATAACCCACTAGGCTCGAATCGTCGACTAGGTTATTATAGATAACAGTAATCATGGTATTCAATCTTCATTGTGCAATATTCTATTTATTTTTTTATAACAATAATAAATTCATAACCGCGAAAAAATCAGCCGTGTTCAAGAGAATGTCAGAATAAAACTGTCTACTCAATTGGAGATTCCTACGCCTGAACATAATAACACCTCGATTTATCAATGTTGTATGCATTAAATTAGATCAGTCGTCTTGTCCTTAAACAGCATTCCTGTCGCCATACGTAGGCAGCATTCCTGTTCTCATACTTAAACAACATTCATGTCCTCATACTTAAAGAGCATTCCTGTCCTCATACCTAAACAGCATTCCTGTCCTCATACTTAAACGGCATTCCTGTCGTCATACTTAAACAGCATTCCTGTGCTCATACTTAAACAGCGTTCCTGCCGTCAAACTTAAACAGCATTCCTGTCCTCTTACTTAAACATCATTCCTGCCCTCATACCTAAACAGCATTCCTGTCCTCATACTTAAAATGCATTCCTGTCCTCATACCTAAACAGCATTCCTGTCCTCATACTTACACAGCATTCCTGCCCTCATACCTGAACAGCATTCCTGTCCTCATACTTAAACAGCATTCCTGTCCTCATACTTAAACAGCATTCCTGTCCTCATACTTAAACAGCATCCCTGTCATCATACTTAAACAGCATCCCTGTGGTCATACTTAAATAGCATTCCTGTCATCATACTTAAACAGCATTCCTGTCCACATACTTAAACAGCATTCCTGTCCTCATACTTAAACAGCATCCCTGTCGTCATACTTAAACAGCATTCATTTCATCATACTTAAACAGCATTCCTGTCCTCATACTTAAATAGCATTTCTGTCCTCACACGTAAACTGTTTTACCATAATTTCTTCAATGCAATTTATTATTCTCGAGATTATCTTTTAGCTTTAAAGGGATTCCTTTCTGTGCTTTCTGTCAGTTATAAAGCTACTTCAAAAGACTATGTTTTTATCACCGCCGAGATGAGATGTAAAAAAACAGAATTTATGACGGTTGGGTAAATCCACGTTATTGTTATATGTGTCTGTTATAAGCTCGGTTGCTTTAAATAACAGTTAAATGTCGTTGAGTTAAAACTGAGCCGTAGGCGGGTTTTGTGAAAACAGTATGGCTGCCGCGTTTTATTTACATATCAAATATCGTGGCTATTTGATTAAGATCTTTTGTAGTAATCGCCCCAAATACCATCCATCAAATCACATATTCTCTTTATGGCCAGAAATGTAATGTACTGACAATGTGTGTAGACATGTTTATTTAGCAGTGATAAACAAGATTGCAGTATACCCAATCACCAAACTCGACAAATCGAGTCAGCTCCAAGCTGTCAACTTGTTATTAAAGTTTGTACTTCAATGGCAATTCATATTATGTATGAACAAACAGTCCTATTTTTTGGTTCAGTTATTACTTTAAATCCATCACATGGACACGGATAAAATGTGACAATCCGAACTTAGCGGCTGATACATAGTGATACAGACTTTAGCCAATCACTTAGGACACGTAGAGATTTCCTTCGACCGACTGGGATCTCTATGTACTCAGTGTTGTCAGTAACGTCATTGTTAGGAATAACATATAATCATACGGATGACTATGGTCCTTATCTCTGCTCATCTGCATCATCCTCATATGACCAATGAGAGTCTATCTGACCTATTAAATAGAAATTGAATAAAGCCCTAGTGATATATCAGCTTAAATGTAAATGTGGTCCACAAGAACTCACATCCTGTGATATCCATTGTATGCTTGTGAGAGAGGTTCCAATAAACATAACAGCCAATACGATTGAAAATATACCAACTTAATTGGATTAGAATGTTATATTATTTTTATGTTGGTGGTTGTGTCACCTAAAGGCTAGCATGTCATGGCCGAACAGGAGGGCTACTGGAGAGCTCATCCGTTCCCCCAACGTAAGGGCTACTGGAGAGCTCATCCGTTCCCCCAACGTAAGGGAATGCAATCATATCGTATTTAAGGTAACAATGCAAAATTATTTAATATGTCTTATGTAGCTCGTTACAGTAATTAAAATCCTTCTAGGGAACCCAGCTGATAATATCTTGGTCCATATTGTGTGATTTTTTCAAAATTATCTAGCCTTTCTAAGTGAACATACAATGCTTAACTCAAATCAGGCATATTTTCCTCTTAAACCGGTACCACCTAATTAGCATAATTAATATGCATAGAATTCCACATAATTTTCAATAATCTGGTCCCTTCCGGTCAAGCAAACTGTGTGTAAAATGTCAGAGAAATTCGTCATTATTTTTAATTACAAATTTGTGTTCATGTCTGACGGAAATGAATTATATATGTCTGTACAAAGTTCGTTACAGTAATTTTTATTCGTATAGTGAACAGAACTGATAATATCCCCATTAACATTCTGTGTGATGTTTGCCCAAAATTTAAGGAAAATTGGACTAATCCATAATAATCCGCAATGATTCGAAACATTATCCAAGACCTTTTACATCTATTGCATATATACTTGTTATCATATTTGACATTGAGACAACTTTGAACACCATTAGCATTTAAAGAGTGATTGATGATTGAGACAAACCACCAAATCGTTGACAGGGGTATCTTCTGATCATATTCAGACTATTACGACATTCCAATTCTACTGTAAAATAATCTTTTTGTTGCTTTTGTTGTCAAGGTAAATTCAGAAATCAGAGCATTTTAAAACCAACTCTGCGCCGTTCCTTAACTGGCGAATTCTGAATACATCACGTTACTATTAACAAGATAAGAAATAGAATTACGTCGTTAGAACTTTGACAAATGATGTAGCCTCTGTATGGCTGTGAATAAAAAAGACTGTTTTTTTGGTGCAGACTTATTCGATACGTAAAATCACGAAATGTGAATTATGTACAGTGATATACCGCACAGGCATATTAATAGTAAATTGTCCGATCATCTCTAAGCTTGTAATGTCATTAAATCTCACATGAAGCCATATTATATATTTTCTCCCTATTGGTAGGTGTGCCATTGGGGGATGGGATTCATATCCACTACCTACTGGTCAGGTCATCACCTACTTTTTATATTCATTCAGATGCAGTATTGGCATTGAATAGTTAATTAACTACGAAGAACATTTATTTCCTTGAGCCGGCGTCGGCTTTTCATCATAACTGTCTAAATATTTTATCTGAGAAATTATAACATTGACTCTCTGCATGGACTCGATTATGGCTGCTAGAGGCATTTATGTTGATCTGATTAACATTGGTTTGCGCCAATTGCATTTAATGTACTAAAAACTATCAGACACCGTCGCTTTTGGTGGCCGTTATATATTGTTCTTCTCTGCTTTAATGTATGGCTGTCTTCATAGTTTGGAACGTTTGCAGTCATCCGCTATATAGGCCTACGACATGACGTCAATTTAAGGGGAAGTCTATGGCTATTGTTAGGATTATGTTACGGGCTAGTTTAGGTTTGGTTTTGGGAAAGGTTACTTTTTAAGTTAAAGCGATGCTCCCTGCCACAATAACCCCCAAATCCATTGCAAGGTTACCATTAAATATACTTAAATATGACATAAACTATGGTTTCGTCATTTCATAAAATAACTTGACGCTAACAGATATACCTACGACCACTGGCAGCTGACATTTTGGGCGTGCATGGCCAAACCTGTCCATGACATCGAGCGACTTACACTCCTGTGTGTTACGGGAGCTATAAATAACATGTTTGAACTGTCAAAGGTAAACCATACCATAAACAGTCGATTAGAAAATCAGAAAGCATAATTCAACTCAAGAAACGATGCCCGTTTAACCTATATGATTTTTTTTCGGGAAAGGAGCATTTCTTGAAGGGCTTGTTTCTGGGTTATGTTTATCATTTATCCAGAACTCAGAATTCACAATTTTTGTCTTGTATGACGGATATGCCATTTCGTATCAACATATTCAATGTTTACTTAGCACGTTCATACTTAAAACAAAGCAAGTTTTTGAAACGGTAGTATGATGTTGTTAATGGTATATTTAAAGGTATGGTGTGTGTTTTGTGAACAGTGCACGATGAATGTCTGTGGCCAGGCAATGTAGTTTAATGAGATTGAAAGAGCTAATGAGCATATCCAATAAGACCGTAGATTGATACAAGTACAGTATCGAGATATTGGCCAGTCTCATCTAAAATAAACATTTTGAGTGACTAGGATAATAATTCGACAATAAGATTTAGTAGGTACAGAAAAGTGACAAAATGATAATCCGTCTCTATGCAAACTGACATACATATTTACCAAAACATGTAAAAACCGAAGAAACAAGATATTTTAATGTTTTCCAGCACAACTGACGTAGATCGTTTGATATTAATCAATATCAGAACTTATTTCTCATTTTGATCAAAACAAGAACCCTCGTCGCGTGTATATTCAGCTTAGCATTTTAATATGATTTGTCAACTAATGGTAAAGATTTTTGTGGAGTACACTCATCTTCACCAATTATTGACAATCAACAGGAAATCAGCAGGGCAAAATACATATACTTCACTGGTATGCTATATATAAACATGACGTCAAAACTCCGTGTCCCGCTTTTAAATTAATGACTTTAATAAAGCTTTATTTGCTTTCAATATATTAGTTGAAGGGGACACAAATCTTGAATTGATTGTGTTAAAGCTTGTTAGTCAAGCATATGCATGCCAGCCAATCGATCACATCAAATTTAAACAAATAGGAGTAAAAAGTGCAAGGAAGACTTGTTTTATCAGATCGATGGGTTCTTTCAAGTTTAACAAAAACTATACGACTCTGCCATGTCTACAACATGCGTCAGTAGGTATCTCACTGAACGAAACGTAGACAGATATAGCCGAAATCCGTCAAGATAAGATCATTCTTCCTTTCAAATTCATTATTCTAATTATATTTTCGTGGAGGACCATATCATATGTTTTTTGTCCCTCGGACAGTTTTATTTTCCACGTTTTGTAAAGCATGAATACCCGTATCTCTTCAGCGTGCAATGTAGAAATTTATGTAAACTTACATCACCTATCACCTATCAAAAACAGTTACTCCTAATGCTGACTGATGCCGAGATACTGCATACTATGAATGTTCGCACAATTCTTATTCATTGTGCGAATTAATTAGAATTGGTCTACAGATTTGTTACATAATCGATGCAGTATCAGTTGCAACAGCTCTTGATGGCGCTATATATAATACTTTTATTATAATTGTTTAATATCTGTTTGTGTTTATCTGTATATATGGCTGTGCAAACTCTTCGTGTCCTGTCTATGTTTAAGTCTGTATTGTTTATTTATAGATGTATGATTGTGAACTTGTATTGAAATGATCATCTGTTTTATTTTAAATTAAGTTCCATGAAATTATCAGCATATATTGAACATAGAAGTTATAGAATTGTACTGACGTTTGTTTGGTCGTATTGTAAATGTGACATGTATTTAAAATTGTCCCATGTCGTATTCTGTTTCATGTATATAATATCTATACACAAATAAAAAAAAAGAGAGAAAAAAAGACAGGACCGCTTCAAATTAAACGAGTAATCTCTAAGTGGGAAGCGTATTTCACGATTGAAGGGACAGTGTATTTGTTCACTGTTTTTAAGGCCAGCCTTAAACCTGAAAAGCAATAAAATTCTAAAAGAATAGAAGCACCATTGATTATTTATCAAACGTCCAGTCCGGATCAGTCTGACAAAATATTTATAGCTTTATGGCTGTTTTATTTTGAGATTTCATTTGAATAGATTAATTATAAATAAACAGCATCGTGAACTTCGTAATCACATTTATGAATAAAAACATTGCTTTCGGCTTATATCACAGAAGAAAGAAGAAAGTTAGCATACAAATTAGAAAAATAATTAATTTGATCCAGTGTGAGACATGATCATTATTTGGAGGTTATTTCACCATATGTGGAGCTATTGGTATAACATAATATTACTGCACGTCATGATAGTGTCGATCTGCTGGGCAATTCATCATACTCTAAAGAACTTAAGTGTCCTAATGGCGATATAAATATGTTAACAACATCCGCGATGACTTAAAATTAGACTCTGAACACGGATATTTTGTAGCTCATTGGACGTTTTAAAACCCTGTTTATTTGATATAATGTTAGGAGGTCATGTAGTTTCTATGGAGTATGTGTTTGGTAATGTACGCGAGTACTCAAACAGACAGATTACCAAAACACAAAATGCAAACACTTCCAATCAGTAAGAAAAACGGGTACAATGCATCCAAATAGATCTGTTCATCCCAATAAATAATGATTTTAAAGAACCGTAATGTTGTAACCATTGCCCCAAACTTTCAGTGTATTTGTTGACGTTTGTTTTGCAGAAAACACCAATATATTAACCAGGCTGTGACTGGGTAATTAAACTGAGTCAATATATGCATAACAATAAGTCAATATTGATACATTATTAACGACATTTATTAATCATATTGATTTGTTGTTAATACACGTTCGACAGATGTGTTGATCCAATTTGTAAAAGTCATTGTTATCAGCGACAGTTGGGGTGGTTTCTGTAATACATTAGACTGGTACATCATAAATTCAGAGAAATATTAAGCTTAAAATTGTATTAAAAGTTTTATATGAAACCAAGTCACGTGTGTGGCTATCCTGTACAACCTTACTGCGGCCTCAATAACATGTACAACTATATACCGTGTCTAAACAGACTGTGATTCAGGCTAGCCACTGATAATCCGGTATCGATCCGTATTGATTTTATCACAGCTTACAGGAAATCATCAGTTGTCAGTAGTCAGCATTTTTAATATCACAACACGCACACTTACAAGAGCTTATTGATAAAAGGTGCTCATTTGTAACTTTAAAAATCAATTAATGAAAAAACATTCTGAACCTAAACCTGTGGTCACTAATAGCTGAACATGCTTAAAATCAATAAGTTTGAACTGTTCCGTTGTTCCAGCTGCATCGAACTAATTGGGAGAAAATGTGTTCTGAATTTCCACGTGGGATCATGTGATGTGAGATTTCCCAGTTGTCATGTGATTTGCCATTATGGTTACAACACGTGTTTTCTCATCCAATAACAACACAGTTTTATTTATATACATTGATATTGTAGTTTGATCACAGTTCATAAGTCCATCTTGAGCAAATTTGATTTGAAAAATTTCAAAATAAACTAGATCACAAATTAATTACGTAGCACCAGGTACAAAACAGTACAAAACTAACATGTCGGGGATCCCCATACAGCGACAGTACAAAACACCACTAACAAATCATGGAACGGGGCATCACGCAAAGCACAAAGGGACACAAGCAGATATGGAACTAAGTATCACTCAAAGCCCAAAAAACATAAACAGATGAACTGAGGATCACGCAAAGCACAAAAAAACACAAACAGGTATGTAACTGAGCACAACACAAAGCACGAAAAGGACAAAAAGAGATATGGAACTGTGCATCACCCAAAAGCAAAAAAACAAAAAAACAAAAAAACAAAACAACACAAACAGATGAACTGAGCATCAAGCAAAGCACAAAAAAACACAAACAGACATGAAACTGAGCATCACACAAAGCACAAAAAACACAACCAGATATGGAACTGAGCATCACGCAAAGCACGAAAAGACACAGACAGATGATCTGCCCATCATGCAAAGCACAACAGGACACGAATAGATATGGAAATGAGCATCACGTAAAACACAAAAAACCCAAACAGATACGAAACTGAACATCACGCAAAGAACAAAAGGACACAAACAGATATGGAACTGAGCATCACTCAAAGCACAAAGGGCACAAACAGATATGAAACTGAGCATCACGCTAATACAAAAGGACACAGACAGACATGACACTGAGCATCACGTGATGCACAAAAGGACACAAACAGATATGGAACTGAGGATCGCGTAAAGGCACATAATAACACAAACAGGTATGGAACTGAGCATCATACAAAGCACAAAAGAACACAAACAGATATGGAACTGAGCATCATGTAAAGCACACCAGGGCACAACCAGATATGGAGCTGAGCATCACGAAACCACAAAAGGGCAGAAACAGATATGGAATGGAGCATCACGCATATCACAAAAGGACAGAAACAGATATGGAACTGAGCATAACGCAAAGCACAAAAGGACACAAACAAATATTGAAATGACTATCACGTAAAGGCACAAAAGGACAAAAACAGATATGGAAGTGAGCATCATGCAAAGCACTAGAGTGCACAAAAAGATATGGAACTGAGCATCACTCAAAGCACAGAAGGACACAAACAGATATGAAACTGAGCATCACGCAAAGCACAAAAGGGTACAAACAGATACGGAACCGAGCATAACGCAAAACACAAAACGACACAAATAGATATGGAACTGAGCACCATGCAAAGCACAAAAGGATACAAATAGATATGAAACTGAGCATCACGCAAGTACAAAACGGCACAAATAGATATGGGACTGAGCATCACGCAAAGCACAATAGGACACAAATAGATATGAAACTGGGCATCACGCAAAGCTCAAAAGGACACAAACAGATATGGAACTAAAAATTATGCAAATCACAAAATGACACGAACAGATAAGAAACTGAGCGCCACGCAAAACACCAAAGGACCCAACCAAATATTGAACTGAGCATCACGTAAAGGCACAAAAGGGCACAAACAAATACATGGAACTGTGCATCACGCAAAGCACAAAAGGACACAAACAGATATGGAACTGAGCATCACCAAAAGGCACAAAAATTACAAACAGATATGAGACTGAGCATCACGAAATTATAATGGGACACAAATAGATATGGAACTGAGCTTCACGTAAAGGCACAAAAGACACAAACAGATATGGACTGAGCATCACGCAAAGCATAAAATGACAAAACATATATTGAACTGAGCATCAAATAAAGGCACAAAAAAACACAAACAGATATGAAACTGAGCATCACGCAAAGCGCAAAAGGTGCAAACAAATATGGAACTGAGCATCACGTAAAGGCACAGAAAGACACAAACAGATATGGAACTGAACATTACGTAAAGCACAAAACGGCACAAATATATGATCAAGGGACGGAGTATAAAGCAAAACACAAAACGCCATGAACAAATCAATGGTCTTCAAGCTCAGTACCAAACCCTAAGTATATTATGGAACATCGTGAACTGTACAAAATATCACAAACAAACCATGCGCACTAGATAAAGAAGTGCCTTACTCCAGCTGAACGTATTTAAATAAAGATTTATAGCTAAGTTAATATATGGGTTAATTGTTCTATTTTCAACTAGAGCGCTTGCATATTCCGATGGTTTGTCAACTACCGGTCAACCACACGGCTTGTGACTGACCATCGAGAGTAGGGAAGGATTTTAAGTCGTCTTTCCCAAGTTCGTTGTGCTACCTATACGTAGAAACTAATAGGGATATAATAATGACGAATGAGCCAATAAAGCCCCACAAACGTTTCCAAACCTGAACACAACAGTTATTAGTCCCTTGCCGACGGAACCGCCACACATATATATTGAGAGAGACTATAGATTTACCCCTAGTGTCACTGTCCGTCCGTCTGTACCAAATCTGTTACCATAACGGATTACGTTTGATTACCATAAAGTGTCGTTACTGTTTCGCAAGCCTATGACCATTTTGATGTAAATTATGAGATTTATCGTCCTTCCGCAGTCTCTTGTTACTCTTCCTCAATGTCTATAAAGAGCTTTAATATGAAATTTACAGATCATGTTTTGAGTTCGAAGTTCAGTTCATTTTGATCAAGTTTTTACATTGACAGTTTTTCGCTCTTTTGTTCAGTGTTTCTGTGGATTAAACTCAAAGTTAATAACTTAAAATATTCGCTATGATAACCTCGAATAGATTTTACGGATGTCCACTGCACACAGTATTGGTAAACTATGGCTTTATTTCTTTCACACGTAGGAGTATCGCACGGATAACACAGTCCATTTGCGAGATTACATGTTGCTGATTGGGGAATTTAAAATGGATTTTAACTTTATATAAATAATAAGTAGAATATCAAAGTTTGAAAAAATAAATATTGATCTCGTTAATGGTAGAAAGAATCTTCCCATCTTGTATTGTATAGATTCCCACACACGGATAGGCCCTGGTCCATTCTTCGAAACACGAATTACTACAAAATAAGGGATTCGTTATTAGAATAACGAATCCAGGAACAAAAAAAGGGGATACGTTATTCAACTCACAGAGATTCCTGGAGTGTATAAAATACCTTTTGTTTTCTAGGGGCTTACCTCAAACGTTTTTTAATTATTTTACTACGGATTATTCATTTTAAACTGTTCCTTGCTTAAATACTTTGGAAAAGCGATAAGAAATCCTGTTATGATCACTGTGATTGCCGGAGACACATCTTATGACTCGCTCAAATACTTTTTACACAACGACGGCCGCGGGCCTTCTAAGAAGCATCTGCCGGAAAGGAGCATCTTCCCACCCCATAGTGCATAGCCGTTTACCCTTTCCGTAATGACGAATTACGACAAAAACAGGGTTTGTTATTTATCTCCGAAAGTTTGATGGGGATTTTAAAATGTGTCACCGGGAATTAAGTAGCATCTTCTTAACCAGTGTGGTAAATAAACTTTATTCGTTTTTCGATGCACGAGTAACGTCAAATAACGAAAGTTTTCAAGTAAAGCCCATCAAGCCAGGCTCTTTTTGGTTTTGGTAACCCTTCACTTTAAATTGCCTAATGACAAGTTTATATTGTCCAAATCCCTCAACTCGACGTTTTTTTGCTAGGTATAGATTGTTTGGTCTCACAGTTGGCGATGGAAGCCAGTTTAATTGTTTTTTTCTTTTCTATATAGATGGAAATTCTGATACGATGGTCTGTTTACCGCCGAAATAAAACACGTTCCATACACCAAGGTATGTGTGGCATGTACTGTCAATCCTATTTGATGACTGATATTGGGGCTACCCCCCCCCCCCCCCCTCCTCCACACACACGCATACACACGCACACAGACACACAAACACTTTCAAGTATACTGACAATGTACGTCCATTTTACTGTTTTAGTATGAGTCTGTATTGTTTTATTAAACAAGAATTAAACTTGAAAACTATAGTCTTATGATGGTATATTTGTTATTGTCACAACCATGCATTCATTAGTTGCAGGATTTTAAGTTTCGTTTTTATTCTCATTCTGAGCGGAGAATGAGCTTCCTCTTTTCCTGGCGGTCTCAGAGCATGACTTCTATCTGTTTGTGACATAGTTGTATTGCATCCTGTGATTGGTTGGTTGTTCAAAAGGTTATGTCCAAGGGGATTTCTGAGATGAGAAGACTCACCTTTCCGGCATATATTTATAAAAGACCCGCGGCCGTGGTTGTGACAAGGCATTCTAATAAGGAATCCCGTTTTTGTCGTTATTTGTGATTCAAAAGATGGGTCAGCAGCTAACTGTGTGTACACAATACAAAATGGGAAGACGCTCCTTCCTGACATATGTATTGTTTCAACACCATCAACATTTGAAAGCTGAAAAACGAATCAACTATACAAGCGGGAAGACATTAGTCTTGCAGTATACCTTTTAGAAGTGCCCGCGACGGTGGTTTCATGGTTAGTGTGTCGGCCTACTAATCTTACCTCGATGTAAAGTACAGTTGACGGATTTACCTGAATGTAATGTGCAGTTCATGGGTTCTTATCCGTCGGTCTCCATCTTGCATATGAAATAGACACGTGATGTGACTCCGCCAATGGGGGTGTTTTTACTAGGGTTCCTCTCGATATTCCAACGTTAAACCCCAATAAAAAAAACGAAAAGATATTTGAGACGCACTATCAATCTTTGAGACCAATCACAGTACCGTTATCTGTGGGCTCGTGGCTGTTGTTCTCTATACCATGATGGGTTGGAAGACACTCTTTCCCGGTAGAGATATCTTCAAAGCACCACCAACCATAATGAGTTGAATAACGGATACTCCTGCCTTACTTAGTAATGCTCTTTTGCCACCGTTTGGTCTAATTCCTATTTCATTATTTCCTATTGATGTATTTTGTATTAGGGTAAAATCAACTAGTTTTCTGAAAAGTTCCCGTTCCAGCCTCTAACTTTTATATGAAACTCCATCAAAATAATAAACACAGAGAAAAAAATGAGACTCATACAACATTTCGATTCTGAGATTTAGCCTTCTGAATCTTGGTCAAACTTATAACTTGAGATTAGAAACAGTTATAGAGCTGAAACTTTGTCCCCTAAATTACTTTTCCCAAATTGCATGGACATGGACTCAGATTATTTCTACTTCATTTCCTTTGCAAATCATATAGTGCAAAATAGTCCCCTGGTTCAGTCGCACATGACTTTGGCGATTTCTGAGGTGGCCCTGTGCCCATATGAGTGGATAAATGCATCCCATATGACATATATATTATGTATGGTGGTGGTGGTCTATCGTCACAAGCAAGTAAGGGTTAATCAATCATTTGTTATAAAAAGAATGGCATCCATCCAAAGCTGGGTCTGGATGAAAATGCCCTCCCATCTTGAAAATGGATCCCAATGTAAACCTAAACAGATATACTAGATCTATTAATCAACTAAATGCCAGCTTTGATACTCGACTCCTTCGTGGTTAGATACAAGTCTTAAAAGTACACATTTTCACATATTTTACTTCACGATACTTAAACAGTCAAACTATGTATCAGACATCAGACAAATATGGAAGATATCATAAAAAGGGAGTTTATGAACACTGAACTTCCAAAATAAGTGATGTTTTTGTATAAAAAGTTGGCTAAATCTAAGTCAAATGTGGCAAAGGGAGACAACTGGTTTTCCAAAAACCAATAAAGATTGTCACATTGTTTATATATTTCATTTATATTTCTATTACAAAATGTCTAAAAATCCTGTGCTGCTAAGTTTTCCTGCAGTCTGGTTGGTCAGCCAATTTTGAACTAGCCAATGATAGATCAGTGAAGTCTCCTGTACACAGGATTTGATGACTCAACTGGTACTTGTGATCCTTTTTAATGGATGATAACCAGAGTTACGATCAGATT
>JARFOD010104877.1:0-16096 GCA_031763545.1 Mopalia muscosa
CGGCCAATTTAACGCGGAATTTTCTTAGGAATGCTGGCATCAGTGTCATGGAGTGGCCCTCAAGACCTCCCAGCCTTAATCCCATAGAACATGTCTGGGATGTGTTGGGCAGAAGGCTCCGTCAAGAAGGGAACACTCCACAGAATTTCCAGGAACTTGGTGCCATTTTGGTTCAATTATGGCGACGCATCACGCAAGCTGTATTCAGACGCATCATTCAATCCACGAGGAGACGATGCGTCGCAGTGGTGAATGCTGTTGTGAATTTCGTTGTATAATCAAAGAAACTGTTAAGAAGGTAAGTGCAAGTCCAAAAGTTAACAAATGACTTTCATCAAACTTGTAAATTAAGAGGCAATACCCTGGACAATAGAACATTTGCTACACCAATGGTACACCCTGTGTATGTTTGGTGTTGGGATTGATTTGGGTTTTACACCGTGATTAAGGTGTTGTGACAGCTGTCTGAAACTCCAGAAATCACCCTAGACGGGAAAGGCACCATAAATTAGAATAAGTATAGGAAGTAACACGGGGTGTGTATTACCACAAAGGTGTGTTAAAAGTAATGTAGATCAGATAGCGACCAAGAAGTGTTCCATTCAACCAGGCACCGGACACACTACGACAGGTAATAAGGTAGTCAAATGAAGACAAAGGTTTGGTTAAAGGATAATAAAATAACAAATATAAGTGTTTACCAATTAATAGCATCGAAATAATGAATACATCGGTATATGTTTTTCATCTAGGCCTCTAATACGACTGATCTGTCGTCTGGACTACTTTTCAAAAACCTGCAGTGAGAACACAAAGTACCCGTGCACCAAAAATTGGATAAATGGAGCTAAAACTAAATGAAGACTAGATTTTCTAATGCACCAACTCTGTCCAATCACACACTTCACGCAAAAACTGATCTAAACATTTTCTCTCACTGTCTATGGCGCATTCTCTGAATTGACCTTCTAAATTTACGACTACGATTTGTTTTTACATTTTCAGATAAACTAATTAATCTTTGTAATGGATATCTCATTTCGTTTTATCAGTTCGATAAACTCTAAGCTGTCAAACTAGCGACAGCGTATATAACAGCTAAATTAACTTGTTTGTCCAAACATGGAGGTATACCAGAAAGAGTAACAACCCCTCCACTTTAATGATCAATTCCACCAGACGCCTCACAGCTGGATTCTATACACTTAGCTGAACACCTTTTTTGTTCATTAGCTTGTTTCAAGCATGCGCACATATGGTTTCACTGGATGTTTATTCCAGGCGATTAAGCTCCCGTGGTGTAAGTTTGATAAGGTGTCGAACTCTTAACAAAATGATATCTATTTTTAACACACAAAATAACGTGTGGTGCGATAACCTTTTCATACTAATTAGGCTGGTTCAAAGGGTGTCTGCATTAGCTCCAGGGGGTTAAATAGTGTATAGTTTAACAATTAAAAAACACTAGTAGAAATAAGAAGAGAGGTTTAATGTAATAAGAACATGATACAATCTATTTCATTTCTTAATAACCGATTTTACTTAAACCGTGTCACCGTCCCACTTTTAGACTATATATAAAATATAAGATCATTCGAGTAAGAAACAATATGAAAATTTTGCGAAATCATTCTAATGTGGAAATTTGTGTAAATCGACAAGAACTGTAGAACTTCTTTTCAATCATTATAATTACAAAACTATTTGTCACTTTATGTCAGTGTCAAAGGTACAGATTACAAATAGTGTAAATGCACATAAAACAAATCTATGCCCTTTGGTGCATTTATTTTACGCATATAGGGCGTTGTCCTTCCGCTGATAAAAATGAGAATATATACTTCAAACTTCTTTCCCGTCGTAACTGAGCATTCAACATCAAAGCGAAGAGCTGGTAGACAAACAGCGGAATAGTCTAACACAGTGACAAGCGAATTGTTACTCCTTCTGTTCTACCTACATGGTCCAAACAACTCAATCTCCGAAATCTTTTTTTTTTTGTGTGTAACAGTTGACAAAACCCAACGGAATAGTACAAAATAAGCTATAAGGCTATCAATCTGACAATTCTGACAATATATATGTTATATAGCCCAATCAGGTCACACATTATTCATTAGAATATAAAAACACTTTCAATTATGATAGTAAATCGCCCTTTAGATACGAGTAGATATATAGGAGTGGTTTTGATCCTATAAAAATTCACAGTTAATTGGCTTTGCAAAGCTCTAAGTAAAATATATTGTTAAAATATAACTGGTTATGTACAAAAAAATTGACCGAACTTTAGCATAACATCACAAATATCTGTTCATCTACAAATATAAATTTGTAACAAAATCCTGTTAAAGGAACATTTACAAGACATACAAAATATCAACAGTAAACATTAGACCTAGTCTCATCTGGCTATATAAATATATATATTTTATATATTGTTGGTATGAACTTTACGTAAAAACAAACTATACACATTACCTTAGACATGAAAGATCAAAAGTCTTTTAAATACAACTCAAATTTATAAATCTGTAGATATTTGTAAAAAAAATATAATTTGTAACTTTTTCCTGTGATATAACATAGCATAAGTACGTTTTAAATAAATGTGTTATCACAAATCGTTTACTCTTTGCCATGTAGAATATTCAATTGGTTGCATATATGCTGCATAAAGGCATTTGTGATCAATCATTGAGCACGCACCTATGTAATAATTCAATACACATGCATATACGATCTTTGATATACATCATATATACATATTTATAGGATATACGTGATATAATACACACATGTCAAAGGCATATGAGATATATACATGTTTCTATGATATGTGAGATATATACATGTATCTATGACATATGAGATATATACATGTATCAATGACATATGGAATATATACATGTATCTATGGCATATGATATATATACATGTGTCTATGGCATAAGAGATATTTACATTATCTATGGCAGATGAGATATATACATGTATTTATAACATATGAGATATTTACACGTGTCTATGACATATGAGATATATACACGTGTCTATGACATATGAGATATATACATGTGTCTAGGACATAAAAGATATTTACATGTATCTATGATATATGAGATATATATATATATATATATATAACATATGTATCTATAACATATGCAATAGATACATGTATTTATGACATGTGAGATATTTAGAATTTCTCTAATGAGTGACCCGCAGTTAGGCTCGGAATAAATGAAAATTACTTCTCTCGTTTCATAAATTTGATACCAGGGTCAAGAATTTGATACTGATAAATGCCTATTTTAGTCATTTTTATCAGAAATCAGCATGCATAGTTTCGGTTCACTGTTGAAAGAGAAATGAGACGCGCATTGGAACATATACACATCGAGGTCAATGTTTAGCGTCCATCAGAGTGATCAGCCACAGCAGAACAGAAATCAGTGCCAGTTGAAATGCAATATTTATTCAAATGAAATATGATATAAAAGTACCAAAAATTCGTTTTAATTCCAGTCAATATGGAACAATTATTATTGGTGCATGGAGAAAACATAATACAGATATTTGAACACTTCCGAACATATAGAACTGCGTCGTCGCGAGCGTTGTCAGGACAGCCTCGATAGCCATTTTCTCTGTTACAGTAGTATGGTCCCATGGTCCTTCGTCGGTAACACAGATTCTGACCTACGGACTTAACCTTATGCCAGATGGTTGTGAACGAACAAAGTCACATGGAAATTAGTTAACAAGATGGCGGGACAACACATATAGCTGGTTGCTAGAGAAAGTTCTAGACTATTTGCAGGCGAAAATTGATGAGTGTAGGTAAGGAACTAAAAAAAAAAAAAATGAAACCCTAGGTTTATCGACAGACGTATCACGTTGATTCCGTTTGAAAAAAAATTACTTTCAGTGTAGTTTGGGTTAAAAAAAATTTCAATGTACAAGACGATTTTGATGACGCTGTACCGTCAGTATTGCATATGCTATATAATGACGGTACATGGATCCAGAGCGTTACGCTCGATCAGCACGAAAGTTAGGACTGGAAAATGAGAGCAGTGGCAAATCTCCTGAGGTAAATTAGATGATGATACTATTACATGAACACGTCAGCGGATGCTAAAGGTTAATTAGTGTAACTGATATAAGCTGTGATGGCCTAACTGCGGGTCATTCATGGTTGTTTTAAAAAGTACAGACGCCATTTGCAAGTTGTGAAATGAATTAGCCCGTGTAGGTCGTAGTTTCTAATTGCTTGAATTGTATTAATACACAGAACGTGACCAATCAGAGGTTGGGGAAGCCGTATCCCACGTGTGGAGATGTGAAACAAATATCACACGCCTGTATTACACTGAAATTTGCTAATTTATGAGATAAATAGAGGTATCTGACAAATGAAATCAGAACATGGGTATGGCGTAGGCCTATGTGATATACCGTAAAACGGGGGTAATAAGAGACTGCCGGGTAATAAGCGACGATTTCGCGGAAAAGTCTTTGCGCACGTTTTTCTGTTTTGAAACGGCTGGCCAAGATACCTTGTATTTATTGAATACATGTATGTTCCTCAAATATTGAAGGCAAGCTGCTTATTTATTAATAGTTTCAGGTAAGAAGACGTCAATTTGAAATTTTGTATGCATTTGATGAAAAAATTATACTGTTCAAAACTTTGTCTTTGCAGAGCAGACCATAATATCTACAACATGAATAAGCATTTCACCAAGTACACAAGGATGTCAGGTAGGTATGTACTGATAATCACTGCAATGGTATTATTCCGTGAAAAAATATCTTTTCAATTCTATTTTCAGCCGTACCGTGAGCCAAAATTGGGGTCATAAGGAACACCATGCCATGTACCTATAAGCCGAAGTAAGGGACAAAAATTCGTTTTTTTCAATCAAAGCAATGGAGAAGAGTGGGTGGAATTGGAAGTGGCCAAGAACTGACATTCTGTCTTATCCCATGGAAGATGTCAAACAAAGGATAGACAAACCCAAGGAACTACACAGAGGCATTCTGGAAGTCAAAGAGCTGAAGCGGCACATTGTTTAAAGCAGAAGATTCATTTTGTCATGATACTCTAGATTACATAACTGTGTGAAATTTTAAGGTTATTGTCTTTAAGAAGAATTTTATGCATCCTAATCTCATTTGAATTAATGACGCAGAACTTAAGTGAAGTCTGTTATCGTTTGAGTTTGTAATTCATAAATATATGTCAAATCACAGGTGGCTTGTGTCTAAGTTTTAAGTTTAATGGTTTTTTGTCTTGAAGAAGAACTTTATGCGTCCTAATCTCATTTGAATTAATGACACCAAACTTAAGAAGTCTGTTATCGTTTGAGTTCGTAATTCACATGAAATTGTGAAAAAATGTCTTGTTTTATGTTTGAATCCTGATTTGTTAAGAGTGTTTTTTAAAATGTCTCCTGTGTCCTTTATAGCCCCTATTACAGTAAAAAAAGAGACAAAAACATCTACCATTGGCTGTCCCTTATAACCCTTTTCATGAGGTAATAAGGGACTGTCATTAAAAAATAACAAAATAATACTTTACTACCAAATTCGAACAAGAGTGGAAAGCAACATTAACATGAAACAATTAGTCCTAAACTAGCATATATCTCTCTTCCATTCCAGTTATATATTCTGAGAAATCACAAGAAATGTCTCAAAATCGTCCCTTATTAGCCCTGTTTTTATGGTACTTATTTGTAAAGGTTCATAATAGCACATAAATTACTACAACACTTAAACAAAACCATAAATTTATTTCTTGTTAGATTTTGTTTCTTTAATTTTTGGTCATGGTATTATACTGCAGTACTATTATCCTTATATACTCGTTTTAACTTCCGATAATGTGTACTGATCATCATTCCACTATATAACATATTTCCACCACTGATTGAGTTTCTCATAACCAAATCATATATGAAATTTTTTGATCTTTAAAAGAAAAACTTCTGTTCTATCCAAGACACATTCCAAATTCCATCATACTATATAAATTTCTTGAGAATTACCTCCTTCAAATAATCGACTACTTTATAAATAATATCACCTCAATGCTATTCAAAACATGTTTATTTTTTACTAGGACAACTTATATCCATATCAATATGTTTCTGTATCAATAAACCAAGGTAAATTCGACAAAATTAAAATTCTTAAATTTCTTGCAAATAAATTTCTTTTTCCTTTAACTGGTATAAATGTAAGTTCAATATTTTGTCTTGAGTGAATGGCAGGAAAGCAATATAGATTTAATCCAAAAGTGAAAACCCAATTGAAAACATAGTTAAGAAATAATTGAGATTATCTCCCTTTGCGGTCAATTCATGTGTAGATGGCAGTACTAGAGGTCAGGAGTGTTTTGTTCCAAAACAGGTCAGCAGCAAAAGGTATCCATTCCAGCCAAACAGGGCCCCATATTCAACAGTCTTTTATAACGTTCAGTAAGATTTTCTCGAGGGGACTAAACTCAGACAAGTACATTTTCTTGTCAGTTCTTTCCGTTGTCTCTACATCCTACATTATTGGTTTAAACAAATCCCTGGGTTCAACTGTCTTTTTCATTTGGGAGACGATTAAAAAGAAAAAAAACTAATTTTTGATTAATCCCGCCTCATCATTTTACAATACATTAACGCACTTATCACATACTAAAAAGTTAAGCATATTTTGAAAAAAAGAAATTTTTCATTTTTTAATTTCACTTAACCAGTCTGCTACTGGTAAAATTTGTACAATGTAAGTTACAAGATACTTAAACGACACACATGCAAATCAAATACACCCACATGCATAAGGACATATCAAATGCCTCCAACAGTTACCCTAATAGCTCTAAATACTCATTCATCTTTGATAGCTGTTAATCATTAAATGAAACTGAATCATAAATAAAACATCAGATTTTCCACTATTAACAAAAATTATTCCCCCAAAAGTTTATGTTTAAAATTGATAGTGGATTACAGCATGTTGAATAAATACATATTATTTTAACATACAAGGAACATAGCAGATATGGTAAAAAGAACTGCTTTAAGCGTACATAGATCCGAATGAACATCACTGTAATATTGATTCCTATTCATCTAGAACTGAATAATTGATTCATCCAGAACTGAAAAATCGATTCGTCCAGAACTGAATAATCAATTTGTCCAGAACTGAATAATCGATTCATCTTTCAAATGAATAATCGATTCGTCCTTCAAATGAATAATTAATTTGTCCAGAATGAATCATCCATTCATCCAGAACTGAACATTTGATTCATCCAAAACTAAATAATTGATTCATCCAGAACTGAAGGTACATTATCTATCATTATAAATTATTTCCCCACATGTATATGGGTTGGTTAATCAAAATTGAAATTTGTATATTCGAATTGCTGGTTAAATTTGTGATTATCTATTTATTATAACAGTGATAATGTTTTGGCTAAAATTTATACACAATGTTCAAATAATCATGCCAATTTGGTAAAAAGTAGTCCGGCACATCTGAATACTGGTATCTGTGGATGAAGTGCTGGTCTGACAAATGTCTGGTCGCATAAAAAAACGGTATGCAAAGGGGGATAACTGTATACGGAAACAATGTCTGGGTTCTCCAATCATCCATTCTAGTAGTGCTTAACATTCACAGTTTTTCAAAGATGAGAGTAAAAAAAAAAAAATTAAAAAAATTTGAGGAGACAGACATTGTTCGATTACCTTAACCCAAGCTCTTGTCTGATTGCTGAAAAAGAAAAGGAAAGAATATGCAGATATTAGAATAATATAGTACAATAATATTAGGCTTCTGGCCTACTCTAATATCAGACTAAAAAATTTGTGGAAAATATGACGCATTAAACGGTTTATTAATTGATGTTTATGCCCATGCTTAAGGGTATTTCACTTATATGACGGTGGTGTATTCCAACATAACAATATTTGACACTTGCACAACCTAGATGTAAAGTGTTTCTATAATGTTGGAAAGCTGATTTTTCTCAAGTGCTATTAAGTAAAGACAGCAATGCTACTCTTCAAACAAACTTCCCGTATCCAGAGTGCCGCATTAAATGGAATTCGAAGGATTTGTTTGTTTGATTGGTGTTTAACGTCGTACTCAAGGGTATTTCACTTATATGATGACGGATCAGCTTCCTGTTTCCCTTTAGCTCTGAGAACACCAGGGCAACAGAAAGCTCCTCTTTTCTCGACTCTTAGGATCGACCGAGTAAGCTGAGGGAGTATTCTGCAGGACTGGCCAACCCGCTCCCTCACGGGGCTAATTCGAAGGAAAATTCTAGTGAAAAATAAACTTCAAAAGCTGAACAATACATGTTGGCAACATCCTTATTGAAGTTAGATTAGATTGATTGGTGTTTTGCTCTGTACTTAAGCGTATTTCACTAATATGACAGAATTGTGTTCCAATAATTATTGACACTAGCACGATAATAAAACATGAAAGTGTTGATAACGTTGAAAAGTAAATTTTTCTCCGGTACTACATGTAAGTAAAGACAGCATTGCTACTGTCCAAATAAACTGCCCTTAGCCAGAGGGTTTAAAGTTTAGGGAAGTAGTGGTGTTTTGTTCGTTTGATTGTTTGCTTGGGGTTAAACATTGTACTCAAGGGTATTTCACTGATATGATGACGAATTGTCAACTTCACATTGCACCTAGCCTTATTACGGTGGAAAATGGCCTTGAATTTAACATACAGTAATAATTGACAGATGCTCAAAATCATACCTTCGATAATTTCTACTTTAGCTTTCTGTATTTCTCGTCGTATTTCCAGAACAATTTCTTGTTTAAATGCATCCATATCTCCAGGTGAACCGTTACTTATGGTGGATGCTTCCTGTCCAGTCAGGGATGCTTTTCTCCTGGGAACCAAACAATAGAATGTAAATTAACAAATTGGGAAATCTGAGCAAACCAAGTTGATTTGCTGATGGATTGGTGTTAATTGTCATTGTTTAAAGAGTATTTCACTTACAGGATAGAGGTTTACTTTGACTTAACAACATATGTGTTGTTTGCTTTTTCGATTGGGGTTTAACGTCCACTTCACCCTGTTCCTTGCCTAATTACAGTGGAAAACAAGAAGGTTTGTTTCGTTTGAGTGGGGTTTAGTGTCGTACTCTAGGGTATATCACTTATATGACGGACCGCTGAACATTGAAGGAACTTCAAGGAAGATCAGTCAACCAACACGCTTACCACTTAACCACTACACTGTACATTCACTAATAAATTTGGGCAATGCAAAACAAACAAAAAAACAAAAAAAAGGGTATAAAATTAACATGTACACACCTCAAACAAATAAAAGAAAAGTGCAGTGGGAAGGGATGGTGCAAATTTAAAAATGAAACATAGTATATAGAAAAATACAAATGACACTGTTCCTATCAAAAACTATAATGAAACAAGCCAATTGGCTAGCAGGTTTCCCGTCCAATGCTTATTTTGATAAAATCTCATTTTACCACCTAGTTCTGAAAACAGTTTCAGTTCTTTTAAAGGTAAAGGCATGACACTATAATAGCTACTAAATGCCAGCCCTATCAGGACGGTATTGAACATATTTTAGAAAAAAGCTAATTTTAAGCTGTACATTTTTTTTTAAAAGAATGCAGAATGCGATGAAATGCGATCCACCGTTGAAAGTAGTGAAAGTTACAATCTACATTTGGAGTTCATCTTAACATTGTTTTCAAGTCATCATTATCTTGTTCATTATCACATTCAAACCTGACAATTGTCAAATGTTCAATGGCAACAATATTTGTCTTAAAATTGTAAATCAAGTTTGAAGTCAATCTGGGATTTTATTTTTTAGATATTGTATTCACGACAGACAGTAAGATTTTAAAACAAAGCAATGGTGGGCATATTAATTTGTGAACTTAGGTGCAGGGCAATCCCTAATAGCAAGAGAAGGGCAACTATATTTCAAACATGAACTTATTTGACACATTTGTATTCGAGTTATTTTGAAAACGGCAAAATGACTAAATGAGGACAATCCTTCATTGCAAGAAAGTTTGATAGTCAATGAATTTTTCTTCAAGGTGTTGTGTTTACAACTAACACACATGTACATTGTGTCAAATTACGCAATGTTTAGGGAAATTTGTTGAAAATTAATCCCATTCTTAACAGGAGGAATATACCAAATTTAACGTTGATCTGTGAATAAGTTTTTTTTATGTTATTGAGTAAACAACTCCTCCGCAACAAGGTTTAGCAGCTGGGTTGTTTTGTGAAATTTGGTCAAATGCAACTTGATACCTCAGTGCAAGAGAAATAGGCTGTGTTTATAAATAGTTTACAGTCATTCAATTACAATTGAATTTTTTTGCAGAATTTGGTAAAAAGCTGTTGAAATAGCTACATAACAAGTTCAAAGTTGAACCATGGAGTACTTTTCATGTCACCCTGCTCCGACATTCTTGTAATGCACATAATAAAGAAGAGACAGTATTTGGTGAAATGTCATCTCATTTGGCATTGAACAAAAAAGTTATATTCCAAGTTAGAAGTAAATTTGTTAATTATGCAATGGCTAACACATACTGCTTGCGAAATTTGGTAGGTTTGTTTGTTTGATTGGGGTTTAATGTCGTACTCAAGGGTATTTCACTAATATGAGGACTGATAGTCCACTTTACACTATGCCTTCCATAATTACTGTGGAAAACCAGGAGGAAACCTCGTAAAAACCACCCCACGGTTGCAGAAGCCACATCCTGTGACTCACTCATATACCTGAGGGTCGACAGATGGACTTGATCCTGTGAATGGTACATAGAAGCAGGCTTAGAAAGCGCACAGGCCTGCCAAATTAGGAGAAATGCATTCACATACATGGTCTAAACAGGAGGAAACTACATACCAGCTTTGAATTTGTTTTCAAGTCATCACAGGGGCAACATTCTTGTTACAGAAGGACAGGAAGATGAGAGGATGGACGGACATAAGTATTTCCAAGTCACCCTCTTACTGACTAGGCAGGGGACAAATAAAAAACAACATGGCATGCTTTGTTAGTAATTCACATGGGTTGGGAAGGGTATAAAACTGGGGAATATCTCACTGTGAGCCCATGTACCTTCTCCCAACTTTAGGAGATTCTGATCCGTTAAACTTGTTCCCGTTGCCATTGTTCTGCCCTGGTTTCTCCCATGGGCGTTGCTTCACTTCTGTGGGTGGAGGAGGCTGGATACCTGGGTCAGGATCCTGTGTCAAAAGAAGAAAAGTTTGTTAAATATGGGGATTTTCATTATGACATTATAACAACGGACTGACGTCCCTTTGCGAAATAGCGTTATCGGTTTACGGCAACACAGAGCCAATCAACAAGTTTTAACATAGGTATTATAAATTCTTCTAAACTGATTAATGTAACCTGGAGTTTACATAAAATTATCTTCTAAGGGGGATAACAAAGTTTCTTTTATAGTCTTACACACATTCAAAACATGGGGGTCAACATACTGCATGAAGCTTTGAGGGAGATTTGTAAATTTACCTGACACTTTGATTTTTATTTGTTTGTTTGATTGGGGTATAATGTCGTACTCAAGGGTATTTCACTTATATAGCGATAGATTGTCCACTTTACACTGCACATGTCTTATTACAGTGGAAAACCGAGAGGAAACCTTGTAAAAAAACACCCCCACGATAACTGGACCCAAAACATGTGGCTCGCTCATATACCTGATGGTCAACAGGCGGACTCGATCCTGTGAACGGTACATCGAAGCAGGTTCAGTTTAGTAAATGCAAACGCTACCAATAAGCCACGGCCACAGGCCAACTTGATGCTTTGAATCTATTCCAAATGTGATATTAATTGCAGAATGATTTGCTCTTTCTATTTTTGTTCCTAAGAGAGTTTCCTTTTCCCCTCTTTTAAAGGCATAATACTAAACACAGCAGAGTTTGTCTGTAAATTTAATTTAGATTTGTTTGTTTGTTTTAATTGGGTTTCACTAATTTGACGACAGATTGTCCAATTCACCGTTCCTTGCCTTATTAAGTGTAAAACGAGAGTAAACCTTATTAAAACTAACTCCATGGTTGCCTGAGGCACACTGAGTGACTCACTCATAGACCTGATGGTCAACAGACTCGATTCCGTGGACAGTTCATTAAAGTAGGATTATTAGGTGCACTCGCTAGCCATGGCTGCCCTTCTTTTACCACACTTAGCAGACCGTATTGGTAAATTTTTAATATAGAGATGCACATAACCATACCATTCCTGCTATCTGTCATTTTTGGTGTACCTAATTGTAATACTTAAAATACAACAAAACCAACCACATTCTCTGTCTTCGCTCGTCTTTGGGCCAGCTTTTTCTGCATTTCACTCATCATGTCATCTCGACCTCCGAATCGTGACAGTGTAGCTGTACTTCCAGCTCCCCCCACATCAGCGCTGCTAGGTGCCTCACTCTCTTCAAGCTGATTTATAAAGAGGATTTCAAATGGTTAAAATATTCATCAAAATGCTAAGAAACGGTTTGCACCAGTTTTAAGACAATGAATCCTTTTTTCAGATAGACAAAGTGTTTATTGTATATTATAGAAGGCTGGTAGCAGAGTGGTCTAGGTGGCTGGCATTGAATGCTGGCGATTCAGCGCCTGACTCTGAGGGTTGTGGGTTCGATTCCTGGACCGGTTTCAACCTGCAAAATTTTCTGAACTAGATTCGATTTAAACTATTCAAAGCGTTATCCCAAAATAACGAAAAAACAGTTAAAATTTATTTGTTCATCAGCTGAATAATCTGGGGGCAGATTTTACAATAACTCTGCTATCCTTAAATTTCAAAACAGAAAACCGTCCACCAATTGTCTAAAGGTTTAAATTAAATTTAAAGATAAATTATTATTTTCAGTTACCTCTTTTTGCGAATTAGCTAAATAGAAAAATTGAGTTGTACATAAAGTAGCTTAATTTCAACAGCTGAACTGAACATACCTGAATTAGTTTATTACAACACATTTATTTACCTTTGGTGTTTTCTTTAATTTTGCAGCTTGTAATGCTGCGGCCAAGCCAGACTGTACTGGTGGGGCCTCCGGTACTTGACTGCTTGGAATTGGTCCCGTGGGAGCTGGGGGAGGGGGAGGAGGAGCTGGGGCACCCCCCATCACTGGAGCTTTAGGGGGGCCAGGTGGGGGAACAGGTGGGGCAGCCGGAGCAGGGGGTGCCGCCGGTATCATGGGGGCAGCTGGGGCGGCTGGTGGTGGCTGTGGGGCAGGGGGAGCTTGAGGTGTAGGAGGCCCACCAACAGTTCGATCAGCCTCCCAACTTCCAGTCTGTGGTAAAGAAGCTATGTCCTTATATCCTAATTAAACAGAATACAAGAAGTAATGTAACTCAGTTAGTGTCAAACGACAAACTTTCATATAGACTATAACGAATCATAAGTATGACAACCGTTTAATGGTGTACTGAATTAAATTGAAAGCTGAACGCAAACACGTTGTAACAGTGGAGAGTTAAGCTTAACATACTAGCTACATTAAAAAACAATTTATTTGTGGATAAATAACACTGGTTAAATATGGTGGAAAAGCTGTTGGAAACCTCGTAAAAACCACCCTGAACAGCTTAATATGACTGCAAAAAATGAGTAAGACATGTCTAATATTTTATTCTTACAAAGAACCATTCTTCATGAAATGCACATGAATGCACTATTGATGGATTGAATGGTGTCTTGCACCATGCTGAAAGGTTTTCCACTTAAATGACGGCTGTATATTGCAACAATAATTGACACCAGCACAACCTAGATGTGAAGCGTTTCCATAATGTTGTGAAGTTAATTTTCCTCAAGTGCTTAGTAAAGACAACATTGCACCAGACAGCGCAAAAATTTGACAATTTTAATATTTCAGTATTGATACAGTTGAAACCATGGATACTTCAAATAAACATTAAGATGGTTCTCCTTCTTTTATTGTTATATTTCTATCCTTTTGTCTACAATCACATGACTAGGTACTTAAACACGGCCACTAGTTTTGAATATAATAGCACTCAATTCATCAACAATGGGTTTTGGGGTAGCGTCTTTAGCTCTAATACTAAATAGTCCCAAGATACAAGGACAGGGGCTTAGACAGAAATCAGAAGTACGGTGTCCAAAGTGATTATTTTGTTTCACTTTTCAAATAACTGGGAGTACAATTTTGGCAGTTTTCCTATCTCCTGCATGTTAAAGTTTCTTAAAACAGGGTGTCCAAAAGAGGCAATTAAACATTTCAGGGTGTCCAAGTGGACGGGTGTCTGCCTAAGCCCTTGTACAAGGGGCTATATGTACTTCCAGCCAGACAAGAAGAATGAGTCATGAAGCGTCTCAACTCTGTTCAGTAATTCCTAAAAGGGAGACTTTTTATTACCTTGAGAAGCCTTTCTTTGGTGTGTTTGGAATTCTTCTCTAGGAACACTGAAAAAATATATATAAAAAAATGGGTGTACATGTAAGTCACAAGTTATATTAAATTAGCGTGAATTAATTCTCGAGGCAAATCAAAAACTTATGATTTTTAGTTATCACGTCATTTAAGTTTATGTTAACATTTTGATGCTAACATATTTCCATTGATTACATTGTGCAATTGTATAAATCTCTAACATTTTGGCTTATAGATAACATTTTCCAAGCTGACAATTGGTGTTTTCTAGGAAGCTTTTATCAATAAAATTAAAGGCTTATCAGAACTCTTGATAATATTTAATTCAAGGTTTGACTTTAATTAAATATAATCAAGAGTTCTGAAATATTTTCAAGATCTATCAAAAAATTGTTCATGTGTATGCCTAACATCATATGCTGGGTTTCTTAAGAGAACCCCAAATTCCCATCTATTATTATGATAATTTAAATTAATCAAGGAAAGTCTTTCAATACAAATGTGAACATAATATTGGATTTCCAGGAGTTTACACAGAGAAAAAATGGTTTACATGGAAATCCCAGTAATGGGAAACTTAATGGCACTTTTCAAAGAATTTCATCTTCTGTATCCTGTAAACAATCTCACTTACCCTACATCTCCCTGTTCATGAGGTCCGTTCTGGTAGGGGTTACCAGGGGGAGGGGGAGCTTGACCTACAGGGGCAGGAGTACGGTAAATACCTGCGATAAAAATGGGCAACAGCGTCATATATATCATCTGAATAAAACAGTGTAAGGTATTTACTTACTACTTGTTTGATTGTAATAAAATGTTAAACTTAGGTTTATTTTACTCACATAAAAAAGGGTGTCTACAAAGTGTATCACTGAGGTTTCAAGGTTTGAAAAAAAAAACCCCAATGTGCCACTCACTGTTGACCATTTTGACTGACTAAATTGATTGTTATTTAATGCTCGAGGGTATTTCATCAATAAATAGCAGAATAGTAGTTGAACCTAGCACTACCATTCAATTTAGGGTGTTTTTCTACATTGGAAAATATTTGTTTTGATTGGGGTTAAACGTCGTACTCAAGGGTATTTAACTTATATGACGACGGATTGTCCACTTCACACTGTTCCTTGCCTTTTTACGGTGGAAAAGGGTGTAGCTTTGTTAGTTTTTATTTATTCTGTTTTTTACTAAAAGGCGTGGCTTTGTAAGTTTGTTTCTATTATGGTCCTACACCATACTTACAGTTATTTCACTCACATGACAGTGTGCCAGTCCAATGGGTGGAACAAACCTCCTTAGAAGTCACCGGTTACAAACAAAGACAAGACAGGACAATCACAATACTTAACATCAAAAACAGATTGGCTATATGTCGCTTAGCTTAGGTAACAGGATTGTTTGTTTGTATGATTGGGGTTTAATGTTGTACTCAATAGGTATTTCACTTATATGCAATGTGCCAGACCAATGCATGAAGGAAACCACCCACTGGCAACAAACAAAGACAGGAAGGGACAAATACAGGGCGTAATACAGACGCCACAAACAGATCGGCTTCCTTTTCCCCTTTAGCTCTGAGAGCACCAGGGCAACATGAAGCTCCCTCCA